>JBDJHY010000096.1:969610-980495 GCA_039654485.1 Withania somnifera
TTGAATGATATCTTGTGGGCTAGACAATGATAAATTATGTGTTTAAATTTAGTGTTGGATATATTTATAATATTAAAATACTCATTACGTCATTATGACGTCCGGGTCAACCGGTTGGACCGATTGACCCCAAACGCTAAGCTCGTCCGACTCACTTGCCTAGCCGAGTCTGAAAATATTATTTTTTATGATATGTTGAGAGTAAAAATCAACAAAAAAATAGTAAACACGTGACCCTTTTTAAAAAAAAAAAAAATTAATTAAGTAGGAAAACCAAAGAAGACAATGTAGTAGAGGACAAACAAATAAGAGAATGTGTGACATTCATAGGTTGAAGTTTGGCAGTTTGCATGGTTGTCCTCACCAAAACCACATACTTTTCAATTTAATTATTTTAAAGTTTGTATGATTTTTTTATTTGATAGTGAGAAAAAGCTTTTGAAGTATATTAGGTTGTTTAAATGGAATCAAAATTAATAACAGTGTTATTAATTTATCAATAATAGGTATTAGTTTAATAATTTTGATATTTTTTAATTGGATTATTGGTTCATAATGATTTTAAGTTTTTCTTAACGGGTTAATTAGTAATCCGATAATAGATTAATAAATTATATTTATATTATTTGATATATAAGTCATCGACTTAGGGTTTAGTTTCATATTTTTATTTTTATTTGTGCTATTCTACAAGGTGTCCGTATTTGCTTTTGAAAAAGATGAAATCTATCAACTTTTGTGCATGATTTATGTGGTTTGTCGTTACCTTGTTTCTAAGTGATTTTCAATAATTATTTTTGTGTGTGAAATTTTAATAATTAAATCTATAAATGAATCGATAATGATCAATAACCGATAAACCGACAATCAATAAGTCGATATCATAATGGTTTTACAAAAATTTAGTATATCCACAAATTGATAACTAATAAGTTAAATCGATACACTTCAAAATCAATTCAAATCGATCCGAACCGTCTGATAAACAACCCTATTTTGAATGGACACTCATCCTCATCCTAGATATTGTTAAACAACTAAGCAAATCAAAAAAAGAAAAAAATAACATGTTCCATATTTAAAGTTTGATTTAGGAGTTCTAAATTTTAAAATATACAACTAGTTGACTTCTTAATGTATCAAGTAATTAAATTTTAATATAAACATAGAATTTGAACTATAATTATTAAATTTTACTTAAAGTAGGTGAAGTTATAATTCTATTTGCACAATTACACTTCTTTTCTTTAAGTTTGTTTCTCAATTTTATTTGAAATTGAGATATATTCTTTTTAGGGAAAAGGACACATTTTAAATTAATAGCTCAATTTTAACCTCTTGTACAAAAAGATGATCACTCTCCTAAAAAAATTTCAAAGTAGTTGTCAAACTTTCCTTTAAGTCTCCGCCTTCTTTGTTTAACTCTCTCTCCTCCCTCCTCTTGTCTCTCCCTCTCTCTCCCCCACCCCCTCTCTTTTTTTTTTGTGCTACATCTGTATTAAAATTGCATAGTAAATGAGTATTTTAATGATATGCTTATAAACTCTATAAATGATACATAAAATCTGCATCGAAATTGCATATTAGTTGTATAATTTGTGTATTTTATACATATTTTAATTTTTTTAAAAATTTCACTACTCATAGATTCTGTATTTACATCAAAACTGCATAATAAATGAATATTCTGATGATATGCTTATACATTCTGTAAAATATGCATAGAATCTGTATCAAAATGGAACCATTGAAGAATGTGCATAAAAACTATTTGATTATTGTATATAATATGTATTTGTGTATGATATGCATAGAAACTGTACCATTGTTGTATATAATAAAATTTGTGTCATTGTTGTATAAAATTTATATTAGAATTGTAATGTATTGAATTGTATATCTTTATCAAATAATTTTTTTTTTTGTATCAATACGTAACAAATGATATATGTATTGTATTGTAACAATATGTATTTATTGTATATGTGCATCAATAATACATTTTTTTTGTGTTTTCAAAATATTATATTTGAAAAAATATATTCCTTTTTTATTTGATTGTTAAATAAAGAACAAAAAAAGAAGATCTAAACAAACAAGAGCTTTATATGAATACTTTTTTTAAAAAGCAACAAAAAGACTCGTAAAAAAAAGCAGCAAAAAAAAAAAAAGAACAAAAAATCAAGAAGGAAAAATCAAAATGACGTATATAAAAAAGTGCATATTGTTTTTCATGATTCAGTTGCATGTTTAGTTTAGCTCTTCAATTCAACATCATTCTTTAAGTTATTTTAATTTACAAATGCATGCCTGCATACTAGTACATAGAAAGTACTCCTGCATACTCTATGCCTGCATTATTTTATAATGTATATGTAGGTATTTTTTTTAGTTCATGTATAATAAGTACTAACAGATTCCGGCCAGCAAATGGTGAATGCTCTTTCTTCGAGGGAAATTCATTTAGAGTTCACATCTTGTTTTATTTCTTTTTAGTAATACAGAGTTTTCTTGGGGGTTTTCCCAATTACTTAACAATATTAGTTGAGGATTCATAGACATTTAGTTTGAAAGTTGTAATCAATTTCAAATAACATATTTCTTAGCTGTAAGCGGTATTGTTTATTCATATTTCAAGAGTTTATTCCATGTATCGGCTTCCATATTTTCTTTTCAGTTTGGGTTTTTATGTTTCATTCCAGACCAAGGGTTATCTTGGGGCTATTCGGGGTTCTACGTACTACGTTATGTCCAGGGTATAGACTCGGGGTGTGACAAATTGGTATCAGAGCACAGACCTTAAGTGTCCTAAGGAGTCTAAAGTCATGTCAGTAGGATCTTATTTATGGTTTTGAGGTCCCCACTTATATAAATGAGTGACTACGAATATTTACGAAATGTTTCCCTTCTTTCGTAATAAATATCGCAATAGAGTAGTCCCCTAAGAAACTTATTTATATTTAAGTATTCCTCAAACTTCTCCAACTATGCCTCATCTTCGAGATGCTAGAGACAGTAAAACTCAAGAACTGTTGCATCATCATTATGTTACTTTACTGCACTTATTTTCTGTATGAACTCTGCAGTAGTATGGAATATCGAATGGTTGGGCGTTCCTTGTCTGTACTCTTCCATTCTTATGGAGCCATGGAAGGGTTCTTATTTGCTTTTACTACTACTTATACTGGTAGTTATTAGCTGTAGTTGCTATCTGTTGATCATCCTTACCTAGTGGGCTTATCGACGCATGCTTATACTTGTTGTATTCTTTCATATCCATATCATTGTGGTTACCAGTCTTACATGTTAATTTCCTTTACCTTCTTTTCAATTATTATTGTTGTTTGTTGTAAGGATCCCTGGTATATCTTCTTCTCCTTAACTGAGTTCCCACTTTGTGTTGTAGCTAGCGATACCTGCTTGATATTTGCCTTCTTACTTCTATTCTGTGTAGCTTGATTTCTGGATTGTTCTACTTGCTTCTGTGACTTGATTTCTTTACCTTCCTACTATTTACTGTAGTTATATCTGTTGTGTGCCCACTGGGCCCCTGAAACCCACTGGGTACTCGTTACTTCTGCGACTAGTACTCATACTACACTCTGCATCTTCCTGGTGCAGATCCTAGTACGAGCCACCATCGAGAGTAGCTCTATTTGTGCCTGATTGCGACTGATTTTGGTGATACATGGTGAAATCCAGACGTTCAGATATACCTGCATCTCTTTGGACGATATTTTGTCTCTTTTGTATTTCATAAATGAATTATGTTCTTTACTCTTTTATATTTTGTACCTTGTACTTGTAGTGATTCTTGTAACTGATACCAGGTCTTAGTATGGTTGGTTGACTACATTTATATTCTTTTGCTTCCCTTATTTCAGCTTCTTCTCTTTATTTCTGCTTTCACTTATTGTGCATAGCCGTATTTGTTGCAGTGGTCCGCGCTTACGACTCTGTTCTATAGGGTTGGTTCGTCTACTTGTGGAATAGTAGGTGCCATCATAACCTGAGGAATCGGGTTGTGACATAATTTTTGTATGTGTGTTTATGTACCTTATTAAAATCACATTAATTTTATTAAGACACCCTTGATCATGAGCACACATGCTAGCTAGTAACAAATGTGGTGAACCCACTACTTTAAATTCGAATTATATATATTATTTATTTCTCCTAAAAATATATAGACTTGTGTATGTTAGCTCCGCGAAATTAGTAACAAAAGAAAAACTAGATGCATTGATACTATGTGTATGTTGATTTAAAATCCTAATCTCTAGTTATCACTAAAAAACAGGAGCAAGGATGGTGGAGAATTTCTAAAACAGAGGAATTCACTGACCAAACATGCACAAAAAAATTAAAAAATTCCTCAATCCCACTATTTTACTTTTTAAAAAAAGAAGACATAATTTTCTTCAGAGTTTATTATCCTTTAAAAGAAAATTCTTTATCCAACTAATAAAGATGAGAGTCTCTTTGTGCTTATATCCACTTCCCTTTTGTCAAAATATATTTGTTAGATAATTTGAGATTCATGTACCCTCTTAACAATAGTTTCCTAATGATACTGCATTTGAGTGAGAAATGGCTATTGAGTCGAGCAATATTAGGAGTTCGATGTGGACAAATGTGAAATATTATGCCACTATTGCCAAGAAACATCCATTTGTTTCGTTCACTTTGCTATTCTTCATCCTGTTTTATGCTCTTTCACCATCAATCACCTGGTTTTTCATTTATTCCCTGCCTCGTTTATTCTTTCTCACTGTTCTTCTTATAATCTTTTTTAGCATTCCGAATTTTAAAAACTTCGAACGAGATGTTGTATCGAGTAAAATAATCAGTCATGTTGATAAAGATCATGATGAAGATTCCATTGACAACAAACAAAAGGCTTTTCTTCGAGCTAGATCTGTTAGAAAAAGAAAATCCAAAAAATGTATAGAAACAGGCGCTGAGGAATTTATACAAGGTATACCTTTTCAAATACCTCTAAGTGATCATGATTTTGTTGACAAAGGCGCGTTGATAGAAGAAAATATGAAAGATATTCGAGAGGTGGAAGTGTGTTCGGTAAGTGATGATGCTGAATGCTCTTCCAGCTCAAGTATTTTCAAGAATTCAAGGCCTGATTATTCGGATTGCTCTTATGAAGCAAATGGAAAATGTTTCAAATCTTATAGCTGTATGTATCAGAGAAAAAAAGAATATTTTGTTGAAACAGAATATGATGGGGCAAGAAATAAGGCTGTGCAATGGAAAGATGAAGATCAAAAGAATCTCATGGATCTTGGACTTTCTGAGATTGAAAGGACTAAAAGATTGGAAAGTTTAATGGCAAGACGACGAGCTCGAAAGATGCTGAGCCTTCAGGTTAGAAGATCACTGATGAATATAGGCTGTAAAGAAACATCTCCTCCAATTCCTCCAATTGTAGTTCCAAAGAGCAAAGATTCCTCTAGTACAGTTTCACCTACCCCGGGTTCGGCCCCTTCAATTTTAGGACCAAATCGAAATCCTTTTGACCTTCCATATGATCAGCATGAAGAGAAACCTAATGTCAGAGGTGGCAGTTTTATGCAAGAGTTCATGTCAGCTCAGGAACAGAAGGAGTTGATGTCATCCAAGAACGAAAGCTTCTGTATGGAGACTGCATTTCAAGGGGATTCAAACCTTGATCAATGCGAACGGACACTTCATTCTGATCTTCCCTCCAGGCAAATGTTTCCGGAGGCATCTGAAAGTTCCAAATCAAGCCAACAATTAGGTAAAATGACACGTCCATTTTATACCACGTATTCTATGCGGATTTATAATAAATTACCTAGTTTGTGCTGGCTGTCAACCTATTGCAACCTCCTCCTTTATCTCGGGCTTGAGACCAGGAATGTGCATGAGCTCATTCATGGTGACCTTTAATACTTCCTTCAAATGAAACTTAAAAATTCTGATCTTTTGCAGGTAGGGATGATAATGATAGAGTAGTTGAAGAAGTACCATCTCAAGCATCTGAACAGGAGAGGAACGTGGCCTATAAAGGAGATCATGATAGGAAAAGCCTGGACAATAGTCAGGATGAAAAAGATGGTAGTGAAGAACAGATAAAATCAGTACTAGTGGAAGATATTATCATAAAGACAAGTTCATCATCTTCGTCGGAAGATGATGAACCATTCTATAATATAGACAAAGATGCAATCTTGAAGTCTATTGCTTCCCCGGCTCTAAGGAACTTATCAGGTGATCCATCACATTCCGCTTCATCCTTTTTGGAGAACACGAGAGAGGACGAGTATTTATACTATTCTAATTGTCCTATGCATCGCACTCCCGGCCAGTCTATTGCTTCTGACTTGCAAGTGGAGGTTTCTGAAGTCGGTTCACCTCCGTTGACAAATAGTGGGAACTCATCGGGGGGTGAAGAAATTTCTATAGATGGGGAGATACAAAAAGCTCTCGCGTCTAGCAGTGAAGACACACTGATGTCTTCATCTCACCTAGCTAGAGTAGATGAAAATGAATCAAATTCCAGAGAAGTACGCGAGGTCTCTGAACAAGATATAGTAGAATTTGGATTTTCGAGGTTCCATATGTCCGAGAATAATGTGCCACGAAATATTCCATCAGAACGAACAATTGAACCGTATTCCACTGTCTCAAGGTCATTTCCACCTCCAAGGACAGATAGAAATCAAGCTAGCAGCAGTTATCAACAGCGTAGGCTGGAAGGCCTTTCTGTAGTTAGTGAGAGATTTCAAGGTTCATTATTACAACCAGAATTTTCAGCACAACAACTCCCTTTGGCATCACAATCTCTAGTATCACCGACATCTGTTCTACAACCATATTGTTTAACCGAACAAGGATCCTCTTCGAGTATTGATCAGCTACAAAATGATAGGCCAATGCACATCTCCAGCGAGAAATCAGATTCAACTGCATCACAAGAATCAGATCTTAGTTTTAGCAATTCAACATTGCAAGTTTTAGAATTACCTTCAGAAACAGAAAATTCAGTTTCAGCCAAAAAGAACGATGTTGAAGTACTAGTTCTAGACAGTGCCAGTGAACAACATAGTGAAAATGTGGCATTTTCAACTATCGGACAAGGACATCACTCATTTGAAGCCTCCAGTACATCATCGTCTAAGTCCGTATCACAACCAAATTTTGTCTCTGATCAAGGATGTAGTTCAAATTTGAAGTCGCAACAAGTACACACGCGCAAAATAAAAAATAAGCTGCCAGATGAAGTAACTGCTGAAATTTGTGATCCAAGCACTTCTCAGTGCTCAAAACTTAAGTTAAAAAATCCGATAGTGCAAAATTTTGTTCCACATCCTGAGACTTTGAAGTCTGCAGAAAATTCTCAGTCCCTCATTAGAAATGACATTCAGGAAACGCTTCGCGATAATAGAGATGAAGTTTTTTCTACAATTAGCCAGAGTAATGAAGATTCACAAGCATCATCATCGCCACGAAATTTGGTGTTTGAACAAGTTTCAATTGCCTCTACTTCATCCGCCTCTCCCAACACTATGATTCAACCAATGTTCCCATCAAATGAAGGCTCATCAAGTTCTAAAGAACAGAAGAGAATGCAGGTTTCGTGATTTAATGAAATTGACAATGACTAGATTGTGCAAGTTAAACGGGTTGGTATCTCAAATGGTCACTCAATTAATAGTAATTATCCTAGAAAGTCACCTTTCTTCTTGATTTTAATTTTCTTCAACACAGAAAGAGACTTTCTAAGATAATAACTATTAATTGAGTGATCATTTGAGAAATCAACTTCAAGTTAAACTAACTGATAAAAGTTGAAATCCAACATGCAAACAATACCCTTTGTTAGAGTTTAGCTGTGTATCGGCTCATTAAAGACAGAAAAGATATATAGTTAGTACAGTAACTGGATTAAAATAATCTACGTGTATCATAAGTTGTTAGAAATCATAATGCATCAGTATATATAGCAGTGCCCTTTGGCAGAAAGGAAAAAAATGAATCATTCACACATAGGAAAGTAGATTTAGAGATTTCCAGTAGATTCAATAACTCTGCATATTATATTTATACTAATCCAGAACTTTTAAAGCCACGGAAAAGGAAACAGAGTTTACATCCTAATAGAACAATAACAAAATGTAGTTGCAGCTGCATTTACAAGTTCTGCATAACAAACCTAATAGAAAACATTTTCTTTCCAGTTTCTAAACTTATATAATGTTTGGAATTTCAATTATTGTTGTTTTTCTATGTAAATAAGGATCCAAAACCTGGAATTCCATCGGAGAGAGCTGTCAATCAAGACTCAATCAGCTTACAATCTACGACCCGAGAAGTGCCTACAGCCTCGAGTTGTTCATCACCACCAAAGTCTGTACTCCAACCAAAGTTCTCAACAGGTCAAGGCCCTCTGTTAAACTTTGATAGGGCGGAACAAATAGGTGAAAGTCCAAGTCCAAGAATATCTAGTGTTGATTCTGCAGCAGACAAACTTCATCATACAGATGCCAAAATGGTACGTTATATAATTAACTACGCGTAACTTCCAATAACAAGTGGAACTAGTTATCTGAAAAATAAGGCAGACAACCTGCTACAACTAGTTAAATAGCTCTGAGTGTGTAAATTTACTATGTGAACATATAAAAGTTAAATATTTTATGTCAATCCTAAGCCTAGCTGGATAGTTAACTTAGCAATAAGCATAATATTACAAGTAGAACTTAATTTATTCACTCTAATAGATGCATAATCTGGAACCTGCAATCTACACTGGAACACATGATTCCTTCAATTACTTAAGTTAAATATACTGATAGCATAAAGTCCTTGAGGTTGTTTTGACAGACTAGTAATGCAGGGATATAGCTAGTGGAAGATTATTCACGTAATGAATGACAAAGAGATTGTTATGTGGTGAATTATTATTAATGGTTTGTTATGTGGGGATTGATTAATTCAAGAATTTTTTTATCCTTAGTTACTCTTATCCATATAACATTAATGCACGTGTTCTTATTTCACATTCTATCACGCATAAAATACTTCATAGATTCCATCTAATTTAGGGGGTTATAAGCAATGCAAGATGATGTAGCAAAACGGTCAACCAAACATTGTATCTTTCCTTTAATAACCAACCAAACATGGTACTGCTTATTGCTAAGTTTTATGCTAGGATTACTTTTGTTAGTATGATAAACCAAATGACCCCTTAGAAAAAATATTTTCCTAGTTTCGCATATCAACATACAAAACATACACTCTCTTTGAAATAGAGGCTCTTTTCTTATTACATTCATTCTATCATATCTTTGTGCTTGTGAAAATATTGCTACAAGTAGTGCCGATCCACATATACTCAAGGTGGTCAGTTGAACATCCTTTGCCCGAAAATTATATTTTGTATATATCTTAAGTATAGTTTTTGTACATATTGTTTATATTGAATCTTGAATAACCTTAGCGGACTTAGTCATTAATCTCAAGCTTGAAAGTGAACTATTTTGGTGTTGCAATGCTGAGCAGAAACCATCCAATGATGAAGAGAAGTCTCATGAAGAAGCCATTAACCATAGTGATGACAAGAAGAAGGGGGACTTACCCAAAATGAGCCTGAAGGAAGTCGCTGAATCTCATGTTGAATCATCAAACAAGACCACTATGGTGTCTTCCAACAGCAGCACAAAACAACAAAAGTCAAGTGATGTTGCAAATTCTGCTTCCTCTTCTTCCAACAAAAATGAACATTTAGCCACACCTATTAGAGCCAGTGAAGAAACTTCAGAAAAGGGTGAAGCTGCAGCATCAAAGGAAACACATAGTGAGAGAAGAGACAGTAAAGAAAAGGCTATAGATTATGAGGATAGTTAGAAATCTTGTTCTTTTTCCCCTGAGAATACGAACATGTACTTGTTTCTTATGTTGTTCAGACTCTACAAACCTGCCGACAGGTTCATGTCAATCACTCTAAAATCAGTAAATCTTTGGATGATCCGACACCGGCAACAGTTCACGTGAGTTCTAGCAATATAGCTTGTTTCTTCTTTCTGGATGGTGGAAGATGTTCCCATGAGACTCCTTAATTGTGTAACTCAAATTAATTTGTAAGGTAATTGGGTATACGAACTGTATATAGTTTGAGTATACGCATAGGAGAGCCAGAGAAAAGTCTTGTTATATAGTTTATTAGGAAGTAATTCATACACAATGACATTGTAAACACGTCCTAGCAGGTAAGCTGCACTAACTTTATTATGTTACCATCGCACATTTTTATGAAAATTTACATGCAAGTGACCTGATAGCAAGAAAAAATCACGCAGCTAATATTTAATTTACTAATATGTCTGGGAGATTTGCACGACAAGAGTATTTTCACCCCGCTATTGTAACAATCATATATGTGTTTTTATGATTTTCGTGCTCAATAACCAATTTACCCCTCTCAGTTGTTGCATTCTGGGTTTTTTGAGCTTCTTGTATGGTTGGTTCAGTTATCAGGCCATTTGGTTGAGAATTTTGTAAGTTTTTTTCCATTTCGAAGGATTAAACCTTAGGAAGTTTGACCAAAATCAACATTTTATGATAAGAACTCGAAATGAGATTTTGATAGTTTCATTAGCTTTGAAATGTAATTTTTTGATAAGTTGGAACCTTGGTTCGGGTTTCCCAGTGTTTAGATGAGTTTCGAGTCATTAGACAAGAAGTTGGGAGCTTTGAAGGCAAGATTTGACTTTAGTTAACATTTGCGGTTAGAAAGGCCGATGCAAATTCTTACAATTAGATTGATTTGAGAGCTGATATTTGTTTGAGTGGAAGGGTTAGGTCAGTTGTAAAGGCCTCCTAGGGCATTTAGTTCAGGTGGTTG
>JBDJHY010000096.1:980595-992227 GCA_039654485.1 Withania somnifera
TGTACTCTTTGGGACTTACGGGAGAGTACTTGTTGGGTTACTTGGTTGTCTGGTTGTACTTATCAGTAGTATGGGATGTCGGCCGAGTTTTTTTTCTAGTAGACTTTGTCATTCTTTTCTGTCTATGATAGTTACTGCTTATACACTTGTTGTATTCATTATTAGCTTAACTTGTTGAGGGTTTTCTATTACCTTATTGATCCTTCCTTGTACTAGTTACGTTGGGGCTGCAGGTACGTGTCATAATTGGCCATGATTTGCTTGTTACCCAGGTTTTTATGGGTTATACCCTAATAGTGAACCTCCTTCATACTTGTTAGCTGATTTATCACACACTGATAGATGATTGGTATATGGTTAGAGTCTTTTTGGGTCCTTCCTTGCATGTCTTATTGTCGAAGGAGCGTGCAGAATTACTATTATGACAGTTACTTTCCAGCACCCCTTTGCACTTTATCCCTACGAGTTGATTGTACTCTTGTGGACTTACAGGAGGAGTACCTGTTAGGTTACTTGGTTGTCTTCTTATACCTATTAGTAGTATGGGATACCGACCGAGTTTGTTTTCTAGTAGACTTTATCATTCTTTTCTGTCTCTGATAGTTACTATTCGTGCACTTGTTGTATTCGCTATTAGCTTAACTTGTTGGGGGTTTTGTATTCTCTTATTGGTCCTTCCTTGCACTGGCTATGTTGGAGCTCCAAGTAGCCATGATTAGATTTTGGCCAAGGTTTTTCTGGGTTATACCCTGATAGTGACCTTCCTTTATACTTATTAGCTGATACTACACACGTGATAGTTGATCCTCCATTGCACTTACTAGTCATTATTGCAGTTACCTTCTTTTGTTGTTGTATATTATGTGCCACTACCTTATTTGCTATTAATCATTTTTTTCTTATTGATGCTTACTTTTTCCCCTTGTCCTATGGTTCCTACTGAGTATCTGTTATTTTGGTACTCATGCTACACTTTTATATCTTTTTGTAATACAGATCCTAGTATGAGCAACCAAGGCATACACAATTGTGCCTTTTTGTGATGCAGATCCTAGTATGATCCCGTAGGAAGTACGCGATCATGTGAGATAGTTGGTGTTGTTCCATGGGATTTCGGTAAATAGTTCACGACCTTGCAGACCGGTTTTTCCTTCCATTGATAATTTGTAGTTTTGCCCCATTGTGGGTTAAATTTTATACTTTTTTGTATATAGACACTCTACAACCACGATATCAGGTTCTGAGGAGTTAGTTTTTATTTTGGTTCATTTCTATTCTTCTTCTCTTAGGTTCTCGCTATTGGCCTACCGCTTCACACTCTAGGCTGAGGCTAGGCTTGCATCGGTCCTAGCCTCGGCGAGAGGTAGACGACATCATAACTCAATTTTTTGGTCATGAAAGAGTGGTATCATTGCTTTAAGTGTATTGGTGTTTTTGTATGTAGGAGCAAGAGTCTGATAAAGTACTGTGGATTAGTACATAGACGTCCGTATCCCATCTTCGGGAGGCTAAAGGGCTCTTTTATCAGGATTTTTTTGTTAAATATTTTGTGCGAGGTTTCCACTGTCTTATTGGTTATTTATCTTGGTTCTATTCTTCCACAGATGGTCTGTATACGCCCAAAGATGATGATGCTCCCCCGCCTCCGCAGAGAGCTCCAGTTAGGGGCCGGGGTAGAGCTTATGGGCAAAGGACAAAGTAGATTTAAGCAGAATGATCCTACACCCACAGATCTACCTCTACCGTAGATACATCTACCTTAGGGTGATGTACTTAGAGGCATGTGGCAATGTATGATTGCTATGTTTGGAAGAGTGACCACTGAAGAGGGTCAGACTTCAACTAGGAGCAACACAAGGTGCCCCAGCTGCTCCTATTCATCCAGTACCAGTGGCAGCCACAGTTCCTCCTCCACAGCCTATTTTAGAGGTACCTCTAGTTCAGCCGCCGGTCCAGCCTTAGCCTTCAGACAGGATCTTTATGAGTTCATTGTAGAGTGTGAGGAGAGGTTGTAGACTTTCGGTTTGAAAAGACACATGGGGTTGATTTTATTGGGTATCATTTAAAGGGTCGGGCTAAGGCCTAGTGGAGAGCATCGATAGAGAGAGCAGACCTAATGGATTATGCTAAATTACGTGCAAGAAGTGTCATTATTCATATTAAAAATAGCTCTACCAAAATACAAAATAGTCTCAACATTTTGTTCCAGATGCTCATCACAATCAATTAGCATTGCCTACATTGTAAACTATGCAACTTCAAAAATTCACTCAAATGGCTGGAGAGTCTCCCTTTGGAGGTGCAACATTTCCAGCAATATTTCTTGGCGTAGGCTCTTTACTCATTGTTGAAACACTAACTAGCCTTATTGAACGTGGCCAAAAAAAGCAAGGCAAAAAAACTCTAATGAAAATTAGGGGTGTAAATGATGTTGAAAAAGAGTACCAAGAGATCTTGCAAGCCACCCAATTGACAGAACAAGTCTAAACTGATTCTATCCGAGCTTTCTTATCACCCTTTCAAGAATTTGATGACAACATCTAGTAGGCCACAACTTATATGTGGCATAATTCTTCAAGTTTTCTAGCAACTTACGGTCATAAATATTGTCATGTTCTATGCTCCAGTGTTATTTCAAAAGATGGGGTTCGGGGGAGAAGCCGCGTTGCTATCAGCTATTGTTACTGATTTGGTCAATGTGATATTTACGTTGGTCGCGATAGATTTAGAAGAAGAGGTTTACTTGTTGAAGGTGCTGTCCAAATGATCATTGCCCAGGTACACTAATATTTCACTATATGAGTTTTAACTCACAATATAAAAAATTTATTTTTTTCACGATTAGATCACCTAAAAATTAACTATAACACGTGCACACATTTGACTTCTCTTAAGTCTAGCTTGTAAAAGTAACCTTTTTGAATACCGGTGAAGGCAAAACATTAATTTTTTTTAATTTCGCACCCAGTGTTCAAAATCTTCGCTCCCGACTAATCTGAATCACGTTTGCAGGCCCATTAAGTGGGCGACGCTCTCAACAGAGATTTTTTCATTTTCAGAACTAATTAAAGATAAAACAATCTTAAAGAAGTCCATGCCATAGAGAACCAGGCTTGACAAATCAGGAGATAACATTCATGTTTTTTCTCTTTCAAGAGATTCTGTTGGTATGAAGGCAAAACATTCAAATGTAAAACTCTATAGTAAAATAAATTGCTTTGCCACATCATCTGACATAGACAAACAAAGTAAAAATAATTTTACATTGTCAGTATTTGAACTTAAATCTTTCAAGACTGCCCATCCTTTTGTTCCCTAACTAGTGTTATTAACTTTATTTGTCCCAATTTATATTGCATCGTTCAGATTTTGTGAGAATTTTTTAAATTTTGACCATGAATTTGAATATGAAAATTTTAATTTATCAAATTAAAAAATTCCTATTTGGAAACTACATAAAATTACTATAAAACAAAATAATTAACTATTCAAAATATTTAAAAGATATACGAAAAAATTGGGGTAGAATAAATTAAAATTTCTTTGACTCTAGAAATTCGAAAGGTGCCATATAAAATTGGGTCAAAAGGAGTAAATTCATTTTTTGGGGAATAATTTTACCTTATTTTAAAATCAATTTGATTATAAAATTTTGAAATCCAACTTCAAATTAGATTTCAAATTTAAAGAAGCACTCTAAATCTGTTTTTTCAACTTCATCTTCACAAAAATCAAATAAAGTAATCATCGTTTGTCTCCTTTATAAAAAGTATATTCAAACATAATATTATCTTTTAATTCCAAGTTCATAAAATTCAAAAAAAAATTGCAATCTATGATCAAACGCCTACTTTGAATTTTATTTTTTGCTTCTTGTGATTTCTTGGTTGTTGTGTGCAGTGTATTACAGGGGGAATTCTAGCAGTACATTTGACATCCACAAAATTAATACCAAAATAGCATGCACATTTTGTGGTTGTGTTTATTTGTGTGTTTGTGATGGGATTTGCTTGGTTATAGGAACCTTTAGGATGATTACTTTTGAGCGAGGTTTACCCATTGGAGACAAGAACTTGTTGATTCTTCTTTGTAGTGAGCTTGAACATGATTTTTACATTCATCATAGTTCAAGTTTTTCTTACAACGTTGTGTCACATGAGGTCTGAAATTTTCTTTTTGCTATTTGGATTGTTGTAATGGAAACGTTTGCATTTGTATTCCTCCCTGAGGCTAAGGAAATTTCAATTGATGAACTGAATGAAAGAGCTCGAAAGAAACATTGGCTCTGGAAGAGGTACTTCAACAATATTAATGATAATGATGATGATGCTCATCATGGAGATCCTCAAGATGTCAAAATCCCAGAGGATTTGTCGGGCCAGTGATCTTTAATTGAAGAAACGTTCTGATACTCAATTTTTTAAAACACTTCAATTGATACACACAAGAAATAAACTAATTCAGCAGCCCTTTGTTCAATTTCTCGTGGAGTAAAATTCTCATCAGTATGGGTCAAAGGAATAGACCCCTAGCCTCGAATGTTAATATAAAGAACCACTAGTTTGTGTGGTTGTTAAATGTGGTTTCATATAATGTACTTGTACTATATTATTTTAAAGAATTCAACATTTGAATAACTTGTATTGTCTCGTATTGTTGCATAATGCCACTCATTGTAATATGAATATTAAACTTATAATATTATCAAAAAAAAAAAATTGCATAGCATCATATATTGCTATCTGAAATAAAGATAAATTTATAATATTATAAAAATAAAGGTAGAGTACACGAGATAGAATTATTATTAAAAAAATATATATAACAAAGAATAAAATAATATTATTATTACTAATAATATTAAATAAATAGTTGTAAAATAGAAGGGAAAAAAGTAGAATGCGATCTTATCAAATCGATCGAAGTAAGAATGCAACCTTATCAAATCGATCCTTACATAAGACGAGTTTTTTAATATTATATAATGTTAAATTTAACGACACTTATAAAATTAAAGTAATAATTAAATCAACCATTATATTTAAAATAACAATCCAATAAAAAGATACCAACATCTCAATGAGTTGTAATTAGGGGGAAACAAAAAATAAAGAAGAAGAGAGTCCTTTATTTTATTTATAACATCTATTATAATTAATAATGTAAACTTGCATTTTAAATTGAGCCATTTTTTCATTTTTGATATTGCATGTAGATGTTATTAAAAAATTTAAAACATTCTAATTTGAAATGTATATATTGATTATTTTTTATAATATTAGTTAAAATGTACAGTCATTAATTAATATATTTTTAAGAGAAATATGTATTTTAAATACTTAATTTAATGTCATTTAAAAAAAGTACATCATTTTTCAAATATTATTTTTTTGATAATTAAACTTAATTTACTATGTAATTGAATTTGAGCATTCAAACAATACATATATAATTACACTAAATTATATTATAATAAATAAACAATCATGCTTTAAACCGACACGTTACCTTGCAACACCAAGTTTCTTGAACACTGTGTGCAGATTGTTATAGAGGTAACAGAAGGGTATTTGTGTATGACAGGAGAGTGATGTCAGTCGGAGTCTCTCACATTCTTCCTTCTATCTTCTTCTTTTGTCAACAACCCTTCCAGTTATTGTTAACAGAAGCATTCAAGAAAGGAAGAATTTCTCAGTTTCTTTATTGAGGAGCAAAAGAAATATATGGATTGCCTTTACAAGAACCCATCAGCTCCCGTTGAGGAAAGAGTGAAGGACTTGCTGTCTCGAATGACACTTGAAGAAAAGGTGGGTCAAATGACTCAGATCGAACGCAGTGTCGCTACGCCTTCTCTCATTAATCATCTTTCTATAGGTCTGAACTCTTTTACTCTTTAGCTGAATTCTGTATTTAAAGCTTATGAGTTTGGGATTTAGTCTTTTTAAATTAAGAATTTATGCTTGGAGTTACTGGTAAATTGCTGCCGTTTGAGCCTTGGAAACTCCGGACCGTGAGCACAGCGGGAGATTTAACTTCCCCTCTTTTTTTTTCTTTTCTTTTCTTTTTTTTTTTTTTTCATTTTGGTGATACTAAGTAGTTGAGTTAAGAAAGTTATCCATGTGGAGGGAGAAGTGTGAGATTCAGGGAATTCTTTATTTTGTATTGAAATGAAACTGAATAGAGAGGAATGCATATAGATGACTCTTTTAGATGATACTAACTAGTTGGTATTGGGACTTAAAGAACACTTATAAGATGAAATCGACCTAAATGGAGAGGATCAAGTAGAGTGGATGCTATGCCCGACCCTAAGACGATTGGCTAAAATTTAGTTGAATCTTTTTCATGGCTCAGGGAGTATACTCAGTGTTGGAGGCAGTGCACCATATGAGGATGCCCCATCGGAAGCTTGGGCAGATATGGTTGACGGATTTCAAAAGGCTGCACTGGGATCACGGCTTGGGATTCCGCTTCTTTATGGAGTTGATGCTATTCATGGCAATAACAATGTTTATGGTGCCACTGTTTTCCCACAAAACGTGGGCCTAGGAGCCACCAGGTTGGATTTATGTCAAGCTTTGATCTTTATTACCAATTTCTTATTGATAACTGGCATATAAGACCAAGATCTGAATTAGACAAATGTCGAGCAGAGATGCAGACTTGGCTCAAAAGATTGGGATAGTGACTGCTCGTGAAGTCAGGGCTTGTGGAATTAACTATACTTTTGCTCCCTGTGTTGCTGTAAGTTGAACGTGTTACTTGTCCCTTTATTATCTTATTTTAGTTATTTGATGGATGAATGAAGTCAGTGAAACGTGGAATAACGCTGGTCATATATGCTGTTTGAGCAAAACAGAAAAAGGGTGCTCCTAAACTATCGTATCAAAACTCTTAACTAGTATATTGCTAACTGAGGCAAGAAAAACATGATTCGTCATTTTTCTTTGTGGGAATTCATGGTGAAAGTTGTCCTATTTCTAGTCCCTCGTGACTCTCTAGTAGTAGTTGTTTTATTTTAGAGCAGTACCTTGTGTATTGCTAAAGAGAAACTACATTGTACCAAGCTGGTGCTAAGGCAATATCTCTAGAGTTGTTATCTATTGTGACTCTATTATCTGAGGCATACTAACTTCTTCATATGAATAATGCGAAACAGGTATGTAGAGATCCGAGGTGGGGAAGATGCTATGAGAGTTATGGTGAAGACACTGAACTTATTATGAAGATGACCTCAATAGTCACAGGCTTGCAAGGGCAACCACCCCCTGAATACCCCCAAAACTACCCTTTTTTAGCTGGAAGGTAGTAAAGTTGCCGTAACACAAATTCCAAAATTCTGTGCGCTTCTCTGAATATAAAATATATCTCCATTGTGTTTTACAACCTATACTTTTAACTCTCATGTGCATTCAAATGCTACCTATATATAGCAATGTTCCAGCAGAAAAGACAAATCATTAGGGAAGGACGAGGAGAAATATACCTAGAGTTGAAAACATTGTGTTGTTGAAAATTCTTTACTCCGTGGACTGATTGATGCATTTTTCTCCAGAGACAAGGTTGTTGCATGTGCAAAGCACTTTGTTGGAGATGGGGGTACTGATCGAGGTATAAATGAGGGAAATACCATATCATCGTATGATGATCTAGAGAGAATACATATTGCCCCATATATTGACTGTATTTCTCAGGGAGTTTGCACAGTCATGGCATCCTACTCTAAATGGAATGGAAGCCACCTGCATTCTAGCCACTTTCTTCTTACTGAAGTTTTGAAAAGGAAGCTCGGATTTAAGGTAAGATTGCGTGTTCTCTTAATTCTCTATGGTTCATTGGGAAACGTGTTCACCATAAAGCTCCTCTAGATTGCCATATGCTTTTGTCATTTCCTGCCATATTGTCTACATTTGTCCCATTTTCTTTTCATTTTAATTCTCTTTTTTACATTTAGTAGTATGAAAGTATTTTGTCAATTTTAATCTATTAATTCTTTCATAAATGAAAGCCTAAAAACTGCTATAGGACTCTAATGGTGTAGGTTTTTGCTAAGTTTCTCGGACTCTCTACTTTCGATGTCACACCTGTGTCGACATGACTTGGGTGGAGGATTCATACCTGATCTGGTCAACCGATTTTGGTATTTTGACCAAAATCGACGGAGAAATTTCAGACAGATTCAATGTAATAAAAATAAAAGCTAAGGTAAAATTGAAGAAAATGGAATACATTGCATGTAGAAATTTCTATATTACTCCTTTTCCTTTAATCTCTTTCCAGGATTCTCGTCTTGTCAGTATTTTCTCCTCAAGTTTTTCGCATAATATCACAAAATTTAGGTTTTTAACTCTATTTTAGATATTAGAATTATTTTTAGTCAAAACTCCGCACCTGTATCCTAACCTGGATCCGTATGCCCGAAACTTAAAGATTATATCATGAAGGGTCCGACCATTAGATCCGCACCTGTATCGGACCCCCACACCTGAATCCGAGCAACATAGGTTTTTTGAGAACACAAATCCTTAGCTGTCTCAAAACCAATTATCTCAAATTCAAATCCAAACACTCCCAACAATTTTCTAAAATATTAAACCTAGATCAGTTCTGGTGTGAAAGAAACACCAAAAGAAAAATTCTCTTATTCCAAGTGCTAGAAAAGTTCATGTGACTTGGAGTTGGTTCTACTTCGTTAAAACTTCACCAAGTCAAAAGTGCAAAAACTTGGTTAGATCTTTTCTCTTCAACTTACGAAGGAGTAAGTAAGGAAATGAGAAAAAAAATTCTCCCTTTAATTTGAATCTGGTTGCATGGAATTTGGTTGCTAGTGGTTTTTAGTTTTCCTTGATTTGAATGAAGTGCTATGCACTAATAATGCTAACTCTTGTAGGGCTTTGTTATTAGCGATTCCGAAGCACTTGACCGATTTTTCCATCCTCATGGATCTAACTATGACCAAAGTATTTTGGCAGCAATCAATGCCGGGGTTGACATGGTAAATAAAATCATATTTAGAGAGTTGTTACGTCTTTTCATGTGTTATTTTTGTTCTTACTACCTGTTAAATATTTGGCAGGTGATGGTTCCCTTCCGGTATCAATTATTTCTCGATCATTTGAGATATCTTGTGGAATCTGGGAAGATTCCAATGACCAGAATTGATGATGCTGTTGAAAGGATCCTGAGAGTTAAGTTTGTTTCCGGAGCTTTTGAGTACCCTCTGAGTGATAGGTCATTGTTGGATACTGTGGGTTGTAATGTAAGTCCATCTTGTACTTCATTTTGACAGATTTTATCAAATTATTTATCTTGGATTTTGACATCAAATAATCCCTTCACAAGTTTTATTTGTTTGACCTACTATCTCAACTATTCTGCTTTTTATATCAATAAAAAAACGGATATCTATTTTGCATTGCATTTAGCAAAATTTAACTGTCTTTAGAATGTATATTGCTAATTCTGTTTCGTCAGTTAAATCTTACATTTCAAAGAATGTTGGAGAGAAATGAAGTTCATTTACATGTATCGGTGCAAATGTTAAATAATAGTTTTTCCCATTGTAATAATTGTTTCAGCAACATCGTGAATTAGCACGTGAAGCAGTTCGCAAATCATTGGTTCTTCTGAAGAATGGAAAGGATGTAACAAAACCATTTCTTCCTCTAGATAGGAAAGAAAAGAGAATTCTTGTCGCAGGAAGACATGCTGATGACCTTGGATTCCAATGCGGTGGTTGGACTAAAACATGGGAAGGAATGGGTGGCAGAATCACAATTGGTAAGTAATACTTCCTCTGTTCCAGTGCATATTGCACTTCCATATTCAGTATGTTAGAAAAGAATGATATCTTTCTATATATGTGAGGCTCTTTTACTTTAAGCTTTATGTTCACTGTTTACCCTTAATGATATACTCTTATAACCATGGAGATGTTATGGCGTGTTTATGTCCACAAGATCTATGGGTACTTTTGGTATGTGTTGAAAGTATTTCATTTTTCTTGAACTCTATCGGCAGAACCAAGCAGAGTCACATAAAATGAAACAGAAGGAGTAACACGGAAGGCGACATCAGTGACTTACTTTCTGGGGTGAAAATCTGTTCATATGTGTTTTTAATTAATTGGGTTAAAGCGAATGTGAACAGCGCGTCAACCTCTCATAAGAATGCACTTTGTATGTATGAGCGCTGGCACATTCATACAACCTGAGCATTCTAGTTTAAAATAGCACATTTGTTTCCTTTTTCTTAATGGTTTCATCGGTTTCTGCAAGTTGTGGATTTTACGACTTTAATTAGTTTGATTCAAAGGAATGTGAACACAGGACCAACCGCTTATAGACCCCTTTGTAGATCTGAATATTGTTTAAATTTCATACAGCCAGCGCATGAGTTTAGAGTAGCATCTTTCTTTCTTTCTTTGTTACGTGGATTTAAAATTTGTCACAAGTTATGGTTAGGAACATATTTCAAGAGTTCCATTTACATTTCTTGTGGGTGGTTTGTAAAAACACTATATGTTTTCTTGCGAGAAATCTTAAGCTATAGCATCATAAATGCCTACATTTCCGGCTAGCAGCATAATTTTGTAGGACATATAGATTAGATAGGATGTAAGCTTGTGAATACTCTTGTAAGTCTTGTGCAAAGATCTTGATGTACTAGGAACCTTAATAGGCCCAACGTGGTCTGGTCCTTCTCCGGACCCTGCTCAAAACTGCAGCTTAGTGCACCTAGCTTCCCTTATGAACCTCAATAAAGGTGAGGATTGGGATTGGACGTATGTTGAGTCCTTTCCACAATAAGCTTAGTTTTCTCAATAGGCCGATGGCAACATAATGCTTGTTTTACTGAAATCCCCCAGTAAGATATTTTAGAAGGTTAAATAACTCATCTCTGAACAACATTTTACAACATCTTTATCATGAATCGTTTGCTACTTATAACGGATAAGTTGTTGTAGGTACAACAATTCTGGAAGCTATTAAAGATGCTGTTGGAGGGGAAACACAAGTAGTATATGAGGAAAATCCATCGGCAGACACCTTTGCGAGTCAAGAATTCTCTTATTCCGTTGCAGTTATTGGTGAACCTCCCTACTGCGAAAGTGGTGGAGATAGCCAAGACCTCAGAATTCCTCTTGGCGGAGAAGGACTAATAAGCTTGGTTGCAGACAGAGTTCCAACATTGGTGATATTGATATCCGGAAGGCCTTTATATATTGAACCTTCACTTCTGGAGAAAATGGACGCCTTTGTTGCTGCTTGGTTACCAGGCACCGAGGGAGCTGGTATTGCTGATGTCATCTTCGGAGATTTCGAATTCCATGGAAGACTCCCTATGACATGGTTTAGAAGTGTAGATCAGTTGCCCATGCATCAAGAACAGAACTCCTATGAACCTCTCTTTCCATTCGGCTACGGGTTAACTAGTAAAAACAAGGTGCTCTAGGAGAGAGGTGTCGAAGGGAGAGGCTCAATGAAATATATACATGTCTATGAAGACTTGGACTATCAGAAAGATCCTATGAAGCTCGTTTCCGTCGATTGGCTTTACCTTCATTTATCATTACAGTGTATGTTCTTACATTCGGAAGCAGTCCAATGAAAGAAAGCTTCTCAATAATAGC
>JBDJHY010000096.1:1000436-1010847 GCA_039654485.1 Withania somnifera
TAATCAACTAGAGGACAAACACTAATATATATACTAATATATTAGGTTTAGGTTAAGGATGGTTAAGAGGGTGACAATAATCTGGGCTAATTGGTGTTGGTCCACCGTACCACTTTTTTGACAAACAGTTTGGTGCCCACCATGATAGGACAGTTGTATGTTGGTTTAATGAACTCAGTATTACTCAATCTAGCTTCCTTATTAGCTTGAATATTGTCAGGGATCATCTATGGTGTACGAGAACCGAAGCAATGGGAACTAAATCAACGAAAATGTAGTTGGTACGCAAGCACCCAAAGAGTGGTGGAGTTGCAACTCTTTTGGTCCATATGACCCCTAACAATTCAGGGGGTATAGAAGAATGTAAGGCCAACTTGACAGGAACCAACTCCCAAGTACCAACAGTATTTATCAACTTATTGCATACAGAATTATGTCAATAGTTTCCGTGATGATTGCGTATGTGGAAGGATGTTTTTCAATATTGAAACTGATAAAATATTACCTAAATATTAACAATCTAAAAATATATTCAAAAGAAAATCGTGCATTCATCCCCTCAAAATCGTGGATTCAATGATAAGAACCTAAGAGTCCAACCGATCAAATTTATATCTTAGATCCACCTTTACGTAATTGTGCACCCATCCCCTTGAAATCCTAGATCCACCTCCGTGTGCACCCTTCTTTGAGGAACACGAAAGATAAAGGGCATTTCAACTATGCACAACTATCCAAACTGAAGAAGAAAACAAATTTAGAATTTATGCGTAATATTTCAGTACACTAGCTAGTTTCTTTTGTGATGTACTCCAGCCTTGAAAAATGAAATCTCTTGTCTTTTTTACAAAATGAATTTAAGAAAATGTCCTTTTCAGATTTTTTGTATAAAAAAGAAATCTCTTATATGTAAAAATCGAAAAGCTCTTTGTCACTTTATGTTAGAAAACAAGATATCGTCTTTGAAATAGATTTGGCACAGAACCATTTATCTTGATTGACGGTCTTCCTTTTACAAAAGCTGATTCAGCCAAGTCAATGGCCCGGCATAGACTGGCTACTTTATTTTCGCATTCTAGCTGTTCCTCGTCAGGATCACTATCAGCCACAATTCCAGCGCCAGCTTGGAGATGTGCAACCCATTCTTGACGCTTGCTGTTATCTGTGTATGAATACATTGTATCGTAACGAGCTCCATTCAGGAATACCATTGTCCTTAGAGCTAACGCCATGTCCGTGTCACCTGAAAATGAAATGCCTCCAAATCCACCACTGTAAGGCCCTCTGCGACTTACTTCTAGTTGATCAATCAACTCCATGGCCTTTATCTGGAACATACATGAACAAAGAGCAGGACTAGAAATAATTCCCCAGTGTACAGATTTGTTAAATCTAGAAAGTGAAGTTGGGAGTTTTCTTTCCAAAATGATGTTGATTTGCTGGTGTATTCACACTTATGATGCACATATACAATCATGAGAAACAGAGAGCTACCAAGATGATGTCTCCAAAAAGTGTTTGCGGTTGCTCTCTATGTTCTCATTATTGTCAAGGGAAAGTAATAACTTTGAAATTACATTTCAACCAACAAAGAATGACAAGCGAATTTAAAGTCGAGAGTGTAACCTTTGGTGCTCCACTGACGGCCCCAACAGGAAATGCAGCACGCAGTGCATCCCAACAGGTTAAATGATCAAGCAACTCTCCAGACACCTGTGGTGTAAAAAATGTCATAATATGTTTGTCTAGATATTCCAAGTAGTAGGAAGTCAGATGTTGCCGCACATGAAACAACCAACGATCATTTTTTTTCAGGATGTTGTAGTTCACTGCATATTTTCTTTACGAGAAAAGTTACAAATGCATAAGTTCTGAAGCTATGAGTGAAGTAAGAGGTGCCACTTTGCTTTGGAGCGTGTTTGCTGCTAGAGTTCCTTTATCAGTTGTGGTTAAGTTATTTGGTCTCCTTATATGGTCTTGGACAAATCTTACCTCATATGCTAACTCTTGAGATTGAGTTATGCCCAAAGTCCTTCACCCACCCACCCCCCCACCCAGGAGGTATAAAAATGTTCCTCACATCGTAGGGAGCTCATACCCAAATTTTAAGCCTCAGGCGAGCAAGAATTATATTGCCAGGCTCCATGATATCCAAATCTTGGGCGTACCCTCCTTATATATTCTTGAACAATCATTACCTTACGAGCAGGGGGTGGAGCTTGCTTGGGCCTAGGCAGTTCACCCAAACTCCTTTCTTAGAAAAATTATACTATTTATACATAGTTAAAATTAACTTTTTAAGTATATATAAATATGATACTGAACACTCTTCGGTTAGTTCATGTGTCTACTTTTTCATATTTTGAACCTCTTGGTGAAAAATGAGTTTCCAGACTAACAACCTACAATTACTATGAAGATAAATTGCTTTTCTACAATTACTTAAGCAGGCGAAAACACATTTTCAATTCAATGTAGCTGAAACTATTCAATTATGGAAGACATTTCTAAGGGCAAAATGGTGACTCACATTGTGATGGCCATTTTCATAAAATATTTACATTAGATGCTTTCCACTTTTAGTATAATAAAGGTTAATTTGTCAATGAAGTAATGATAAGTGGTTTTCTCCCATCTGCCTACTTGTGCCGGTGGGATGCAGCAGGTAGCCAGGTACCCGATGAACAGTCGAGCTAGATCAGATATCACCATCATACACAATATGAGATGCATCCAGACAGGCACCGATGTACATGCTAATGTACAGACATCACCATCATACACATTATGTCATATAAGTATCACTCAGGAATTGCTTTTGTTTTTCTTTTCTTTTGGAACAATTTTGTCCATAAGTTACTCGCGGTTTCAGGTGTAGCAGAATGTAAAGGAAAATTCGAGTCCGACAAGGATAATATTTTCATAAAGGTAAATTAGGTTCCAGTATAACCTCAGATAAAATTGAATATGGACTCACCGTGGAGCTTATGTGCATAACATGGGAATACCTCTCGACGCTCATGAGCCTTTCAACATTCACAGAACCAGGTTTTGATACCTGTAGCAAGAGAACTTAAAATTTGGGTAATCCAACGTATACTTCAAGTGCAAGTCAACATATTCAGGAAACAAGAAAGATGCACTCATAAGTATAGTTTCTGTACTTACATATATAAAACAACCAACACAGGAGGGATTATATCACAGTTGAAAAGGACTCTTATCTGAAGTATATTGTGGAACAGCAAATAGTAACACTGTGATAAACCAGAGATAACAACTAACAGGAACAGATAGGGAGATGGCAATCGCATTTTATTTGGTGAGTATGTAGAAAAGGGTAGCAGAAGTAGATGACACATGCTGCATGACACACCGTCTACTTTAGCATTTCATGAATAAGATGGGTGGAAAAATTAGTATTCCATTTCTAACTTTCTACAAAATAAGGTTTTCTCTCACTCATTGGTGATGCAGAAATGCTAGAAGGGTCAGTATTAAACCTTTCCTACATCATTTCGTCCTAAATCGACCAGCATGATGTGCTCCGCACATTGTTTCTCATCTTTTAACATCTGCATTTCCAACATCACATCCTCATCAGGTGTTTTCCCTCTTCTGCTTGTCCCGCCTAATGGTCGATTAATAATTCTTCTCTGTAAAATGGAACAAATGAACATTATAAACTCTCAAAAACTAAGAGGGAATTCAATGTATGAAACAGAGAAACTGTGGACCCTGATACCAACATTCGATGAGAAAATCAACAACATAAAAATTAAATCTAAGGTTCAATCTCTTACTTTCTTCACACGCGTCAGAATTTCTGGACTTGATGCAACTAAAATGCAGCCTCTGGCCTGAAATAGAAAAGATAACATAGTAACTCCACCGAAGCAGGTAACGAGGATCAGACATTTACTCAATAGTGCAAGTGGAGAACTGACTTGTATGTAAGTCATGTATGGGCTTGGATTCACAATTCTTAATGCTCTGTAGACTTCAAATGGGTCAGCAAATGTTCTTCTCTCAAAACGTTGACTTAAAACAATTTGAAATATGTCTCCTGAAGCAATGTGCTCCTTTGCCTGTAAGACAGCATTCTTGTACTCCTCGCGTGTCATGTTTCCCTTGATTAGTGAAGGTCCAAACTCATGTATACAGAAATCTACAGAACCGGAAGATAACCTTGGACTAAAAAATAGAAAAAAGCTTAGACGTGAATATGTAAAACATGTTTCTCAATTGCTTGTTTTTATGCAAAAAGGACTTACGACTCAATTCCTTGTACTCTAGAAATCAATATTTCCAAGCGTTTCTTCCCATCAAGATAAGCCTCTGGAAGAGAGGAGTACTGATCCAACCGCACCCAGTGAATCACATGCACTTTCTGCAGGAACACGAAGTTTACAGGTATTAATATATTTCTATTTCTTAGGCACCATGGAAACAGTAACAAAGAGGGAGAGAAAGAAAATAACTGCAAATTGGTGATTCAGAATATGAAAAACTATATCAGAAAATGTCATTAATGGCTAAAAATGTCATATATGTACATACATAATAAAGGAATATCAAAGTATGAGTTCATTCACAATGTTAAATGGACCAAGTAAATTATGTCCAAGGTTACTTTTTACTTCAACTATAACACAAGTAATTATCCTGTTCTTATATATATGCACCAGGTAAATCAAGAACGAATGATGATAACATGACTTTAGAAAGGCCGGATATGAACTAACGGATAGAGATAAATGCAGCTCACAAGAGCTTTTCCAACCTTTAATTGGACAAAAATACCTTCTCTACATGATCAAACACAATGACATCCTCATAAAGTCCTAACTGAATATCTGCAAGGTTCCGGTCATCCTCTGGAGCCCTTAAGAATGGTAACTTCTTGTTCTCTATATACCGAACTGTGTCATATGAGAAGTAACCAACCCATCCACCTGTTTGAAGTGATAATAATGACAGTAAAATTGATCTACAATTCTCATCTGAGACATAATTAAAGAATACAATAAATGGCAGAATAATGTCTGTTAGTGACGTGGGTCAACAGATACCACCACATGACTACCAAGTTATCATGCCGCCGGCTGATGTGCATGGAGCTCAAGGTGAATTAGCCCTCTCAAATACAACAACAACAACACCCAGTTGAAAAGGATGGATGCAACACAAGGACTTCCCCGTCATGCTAGTGCTACTCTTGCTCAAGCACACTTGACTTTGAAGTTCTGATGAGATCCGGTACGTTAGTACTGGTATGATCCCATCTAGAACCTTCTCAAATGTTCAAAAATTACGAGGAACTGACGCTGATGCAAAACTTCATCCATGAGACAGAGCAGATTGACCAGAAGCTCCCAACAGAAACAGTTAATTTACAATTATTGGAGTTGGTTGAGAATTGGGGAGTTGATATTGTAAATACTGATAGAGAACATATCCAGAAGTGCAACTTTTTTTCTGTATAAGTATCATCTCATCTGCTTCAACAAATTTTAGATCCCCAGTAACACATTGACAAGCCATGTGGAAATATTTATGACATTGCTGCCCCATTATAATATAAGTTTGAGATTTTAGCACATAACATGCTTGTGATCTAGTATTAAACACAAGAAAGAAAGAAAATCACTACTATCTTTAATTAAGAAATTCTCTTCGGATCTTCTTCAGCATGCGCACGTACTGTGTACTACATGTAATCAGTGACATTGGTAGAGACACATCCCTGTTGGAAGAATAATTTAACGTTGAAAAAGAAAATCTGGATTAGGATTTTCCATGCTGGTAGGTTAACTCACCTATGCATCCCCATTTTGGACAAGAACTAGTATAATAAGCATATTTCTGTTATGTTTTCTACTGAAAACTATATTTCTTGATTTTCTAAAATGACAAGCATATCAAAGGTTATTATAAATTAATAATAGTACACTGTATTAATGATTGAATTTTTTTTTATGAAGAGATTGTTCCAGATACACCATTTTCGGGGGCATTTATGGGATCAGATGGCTGGAGATGGGTATTAAATGTGATAGGAGTTGGGGCTAGTTTTGGTATTTTAGCATCTTTGTTATTGGCTATGTTGGGTCAAGTTCGATATGTGTGCGTGATCGGACAGTCCAGCGTGGTTCCCTCTTGGTTTGCTAGGATTTGTCTTATTTCAATTAAGATGACAAGTGTTTAAAAACGAAGGAAGTAACTTATTCATTCGTACCACAATTAGTGAAAACAAGATCCTAGCTCACCACAAAAGGTATCAGGAAGTTCATCAGTAAGTATAGGCTTCCATCCATTAGAAATACTTGCTGGAATTGTCATTGGATCTTGGACCATCTTCTTGATCATTTTTCCAGCGTGGTGGTCCAATATAGTCACATTGTGTTCCTTAGCCACAACTTCCATGCATGGTTGAGCGCCAACCGCGCTGTAGCGACCCTAAACAAAGCCAACCATCACATTTAGCTGGCATAATAATAATTCTATCATTGAAATTGTAACAGAGAGAGTATAATATATCAAATTTAACTAGACAGTTAAAAGTAAAATTTTAATTCTACTTCCATGGTTAAGCACCCACTGCGCTGTAGCGACCCGAACAAAGCCAACCATCACATTTAGCTAGCATAATAATAATTTTATCATCGAAATTGTAACAAAGAGAGTATAATATATCATATCTAACTAGACAGTTAAAAGTAAAATTTTAATGCCCCTTACAACAGTAGAACCTCGAAAATGAGGTTCAACGGACTCATATATAAAGCTTGGAGCTTCACGATCATCTTCTTTCACCAAACACCGGTATGCCAGCACTGGAGTCAAATGATCAGAAAAGATGGTTCTCTGCAGTGGTATCATGTTTCCACTTTTACAAACTTCAATGAACCTGTCCTCATCCATAACTGAAAAAAAAGAAAAGGAAAATAAATTTTTAAAATTTTTTTTTTGTCTATTTAAGACTTTGTACGCCTATGATTGATATGAATATTTTATTTTAATATTTATTAAATTAATATTTAGTATTAAATTTTAAAAATAATTTAAATGATAAGTAAATAATATTAACCATAGGAAATTCGAAACCATCCACAAAGGAGGCTTTTAAGACCTATTATATTTTTCACCCTCCGTTCTCCTTCTCTATCTCAATTGTTAGCGTTTATAGGAATTGCTTCAACACAATGCGATAACTACTTTCGACTGTGGTTCAATCAAGTTTCTATTTTTTTTATGCGAAGTAAGTTTTCGTTTATAATTTACGTGTAATCTGATTAATTTATATTTTTAATATGAATGTAAATCTTCACTAATAATAAAATATAAAAAATAATTATATTTTTTAATAAATTAAAAGTGATAGGTAAAATGAACGAGGGAGTACCAACTGTAGAAAATTTGACTTGACATAATGTGTTTAATGAAAAAAACTGAAGACTTTAAAAAATTATTGTCTGAATAATCTTTGATTATAAATCAATTTTTTTAAGATAATATGATAATTTTAAAGTTAACTTATCTTCAATTAGGAAATCTAACTTTTTGGACGTACTGAAAAGGATTTTGCCTTTCTTAAGAAAAGTTTTTGAAACGTTGTAAAATTTTCACATTTTTTTTTCAAATTCATATTAAATCGAACTAATAAGATCTGAAATGATGTTATTAGAGACATAATAGATGTGATTACGATAGAAGATAAAATGCGTGAGACGAGATTGAGATGGTACGGACATGTGTTTAGGAGAGGCACGAATGCCCCAGTACGACAGCATGAGAGGTTGGCGATGGATAGTTTTAAGAGAGAAAGAGGTAGATCGAAAAAATATTGGTGAGAGAGGAGATTATGCAGGACTTGAAAAAGTTACACCTTATCGAGAACATGACTCTAAATAAAAAGGTGTGGAGAATGAGTATTAGGGTAGAAAGTTAGTAGGTTGGAGGTAGTTTCTGTTAGTAGGTAAGTTTGTTTTGTCTGTCTTAGGAGTCATATTATCTTGTGTGTAGTGTTTGGCTACCTGAGTTTTGGTGAGGTTTGTTGCTTTTTGTAGTTTGAGTGTAATTTTTTTTTAGTAATAGCCTTGCATATATTGTTATTTGTTGTTGTTTACTTCATTGTTATCTTTTTTCATTATGTTAGGCCGTTTTCAAATTATGTTGTCTTGAGCCGAGACTTTTCTGAAAATAGACTCTCTACCCGGCTCTCAGATAATCACATGGACTTGCTTAGACTCTACCTTCCCCAGAACCCACTTATGAAAATATACTAGACATCTTGTATATTCAATCAAACTATTTCACATAAATTAAAACAGACAAAGTTGTACATTTTTAGTTGCTCACTAAGAGAGAGGGAGAGAGAGATACCATGCCCAAGAGATAGAGAGTTGAGAGAGCAGCATCGGACACGAGCACAAGTTGAACCCCGACGAGAAATGAGCACGACCGGCAGAACATTCTGATGAAAGATAGGTAATGACCGCATTTTTAGAGCAAAAAGAGGCAAAGTGAGTGATCAAAACTGAAAATGATGAGGGATTTTGTGATGGTGCTTTGAAAACGGATCACTTATTTATAGTAATTTCAAAAACCTTTTGGAGTCGTTTGATAGTTTATTACAGCGGTCGTGCGAAGAATTTGATGAACCACCTGTAAATTTATTTCTAGTTGTATTAAGGATGTTTAGAATTATATATATACTCATAATAACTAACATCTAACATATATACTTTACATATTATTCCAACAAAGAATATACACCTAGCCACTCTTCAACGAAAATGGCTCCACCACCGGTTAATTATATTTATTCAAGTATCAATAATACGAATTTATAGATTAAAAATGGGCACATAAACCCATGATATCCTGACTCCGTCCTATCCATCCCCCCATTAAATGCCACTTTCATTCCATTTCAAGAAAATATAATTAAAATGAATAACCACTAGAATTTAGACAGCATAGGAAAAGTAATGTTGTTAAGCAGAATGAAAGAAAAAAAAAACGAGTGAAGAGAAAAAAAGAAACATGACAAAATCGTCTAATAAATTTTTCAAGTGGCAGATTTAACTGCAACCTACTACCAAACGTGGAGTAGTATTAATTCAGAATTGCTACTTGCACCATTGCCATAAATATGGAATTTATGACGTGCATAAGATTTTTCTGATATTAGGTCATCATTTAATTTTAGCCGAATACATATGCGGCCTTTTAAATGTGTCTAATTTTTTACAATTTAGATATCTCAATCAGTCTTTTAAAAAGATGGTGAGATGTAAGACGAGACATTCACCTAATATGGAACGAGGCATAAGCCTTGAAATGTTAAGGCACAAGTTCTATGAAACTTTGATATCTAATAAAATAAGTAAAATGTAGATAGAGTTGCTTTATAATAAAATATTAATTAAAGTTAACAGTTGATTTAAAAAGATAATCAGAAGACTTTTTTTGTAAATCAACTTATAGAAAAAAGAAAAGTTACAAAGGACCTACAGTCAAAAGCATCGAACCAAAGCTAAGTGGTGAAGGATGATGATTTTCACTTTGTAGTTTGCACACTGATCAATGTTTTTCTTTTTGAACAAAAAATAAGGGCTAAGAATAAAAATATTTAGTTTTTTAAGATTTGTAACTTCTCAAAATGTAATACGTAACAGGTTGAGTTTTATGTTTTATGGTATTGTTTAATAATTTTAATTTTAATTAGAAGCATTTTTCTGGCTATGCGTTCAAAATAAAAACTCGCCCACTAGGCGTTGCATAGACTTATGTCTCACGATGCATTTGCCTCGAGGCATTTTTACTACGCCTCGAGGTTTAGAAACGCCTTTTAGAACACTAATCTCAAGTAAGGATATACTTACTAAACACCTAATCTTAATTTAAAGTGTACCTATTAAACACATGTTGCTGATATGCACTAACATATGTGATACACTCACCTCTTAGTGAGTGGAAAACTCAAATTTTTATTCTCACAAAAAATATTTCCTTTTTATCTCCTTCACTTCATTTTGCCACTAGCTTCTCCACCCTCGAAGCACAACAACAAAATATCCAAGGAAAAAAAAAAAAAAGCTTATGTGAAAGCTACAGTATGAGTAATTGAACATGGAATCACCACTTTGTAACTCACACAACATTTGTTCACAAAGAACTAAATAAAAGAAGATGTAAATGAATTTAGATAGAGTTTGTGCAAATCATGCAAAGAACTTCAGCTTGAGAATTTGATCTTGATATCCAACAATGATGAGTCATCATCTCCGGCGTTCGATGGACAAATTTTACTACTTTCAGTTTTGTTTTGGTGAGTTCCAATTAGATTTACAGCGGAGGTCATTGGTGGTTGTAGGGCGGATAGGAGGAGAAGACCGGGGATGTG
>JBDJHY010000096.1:1028704-1038757 GCA_039654485.1 Withania somnifera
TCTCATAATGACCACTGAAATATTAAGGTCAATGCTTTATAGAGGGGCTGATATGATTCGGGATATAGAATGGGTAAGGATGTTATTAAGTATTTTGGTCTGCTTGTTTCACTTGTACAACCTTCCAGTACTTGAGATAATTTGGTTGGTTACTGGTATTTTTGTTGTGAGTATAGGTTATATTTGATGAAGTACATTATGTCAATGATGTCGAAAGAGGTGTTGTCTGGGAGGAAGTTATCATTATGCTCCCAAGACATATCAACTTTGTCCTCCTTTCAGCTACGGTAGGTCTTGATATTTTAGTCATTTTATGTGTTCTTTGGATCAGTACTCTTAATGAAGTTATGAGAATTACAGACACAATAAAAAGATGTGTGAGTGTGAGACCAATGTCTTATGCCTGCTCTTTTTATACACTTTTTACTATGTTTAACTTCACATTTGATCGATGCGGGACATTGATACGTACAGTAGTTCAACTTCTAACTACTTACATTTAGCAAATCTAGCACTCCACCGGCAGTCGGTGCTCACTGGTCAAATATCTTGAGCTTTTAGATGTAACTAAATGGATGATGAACATGGTAAATATGTTTGGACGATTATTTGACATTAAGAATCTAGTGACAATGTCTCCTGAGAGTATCTTTTCTCTGATAAACCTTTGTATGTATTCAAGCCTCTCTTGAAGCTCTAGATCTGATGCAACATGAGTGCAGCTTGATCATCACACTTAAGTTCCACCTGAGTGGTTTCATTTGAACTTAAGCTCCTTCCATATTTGTTTGACCCATATGAGTTCACAAATTGCTGTTGTGAGGGCTCAGTACTTGGGAACTGGATCTTGTATTCACACTTTTTTTTGGCTCTTCCGTATATTAAATTGTCTCCAGTTAGAACACAATATCCAAAAGTAAAACGTCTATTAGAAGAGAACTCTTTCAGTCAGCATCAGTATATGAGCAATAAAGACACGGGAGAAAGATTTATGCGAATGCGCCTTATGCCTGCATCTTTTAATGTGCACACTTTACGAAGTATAATTAAACATTTGGTCAATGTGGGGTGCTCCTACGTACAGTAACTTCCCCTTCGAATCATTTATGCTTGACCTAAGTTTAGGTAGCATTGGACGTTTGGTTGATCTGAGCTTCGCTATTGTTGTCTAAATAACATAATATTTTTGGATGGTCAACAGATAGAAGTAAACCAATACCGATTGATATGGATGCATATTATACTTTTTGTGAATAACAATTCTAGGGTGTTCAGTTACCATTTGAAAAACTTTCATCAAAGTCATAATCATTACACTTTAAAAGAGTGGATTAGTTATCATTTTTGTGTCACGGGGCATTTTTCTCATGACATGACACTCCTTGATCAATTTGGGTACGTTTATGAGTGCTTGGTTATTGGTCCAAAAGCACTTGCTTGATACAATGTACTGCTGAGAGGAAACATAGGAAACCAGATTGGAACTTTTGAAAAATCTGATATCTAGCAATACTCTGCTGATTTCTTCTTTCACCAAACCCTGTAGACAAATATTAAAACGTTTTGGCGCCACAAAGAAGAAAAAACATCTTCAAATTTGTGATGGACCATCAATTACCTCCGTGGCTTGTAAGTCGTAAGGTTCATCTTGTTGAGCTCTCTCTCCTCTTAGAAAGGAACCCAAATTAGAAGTAGAAGTAGCCAGCTAATGTCAGATGTTATTGCAGAACTCCTTTTTTGGTGCGTCATTGATGGATAGATTTTTGCTCCACCAAAGGTGTGGCTTAATGGCCAATGAAGTGGTGGAGAACCATGAGGTCTCAGGTTTAAATCTCAGTGATCACAAAACTAACAAGGCGATTTCTTCCCATTTGCCCATAACTTGGGTGGTCCCAGGATAGGTACTGGTGGGGGTAATAGTTACGCTTGTGGAATAGTCGAGGTGCATGCAAACAAGCTAGCCCAGCATTATTTCTTTTTTTTTTTTCTGAATTTGGTACTTTTTTTTTTTATATATATCACATCTGGCCCACTTCTCATCTTGAGACGGCTTTCGATAACCCTTCACCAGTTCTATTTAAGCACTAGGGGACTACATGCCTCTAGACTACAATGCCAAATTTTGGATCATTTCGACCAAAAAGATGACTATGCCAAAGATATCTTACTTTCTATTGGAGTAGGAACCCAATCCATGCTTTTCAAAAGGGGCTTCATGAACCTATTGTATGGTTGTAGCAGGTTGGCATTGTGCCCATCTTTTGTTTATAAAAAGATTTCAATTGCCTCATTTGGTTGATTGTTTTACTTTAATCTAATGAAAACTAGAAAAAAGGGAAATGAAAAAAAGAAATGTGAAAAGTGATCATGAAGAATCATATTAGGGCTTCTGACATACAGATTGAAGTCAATGGAGGCCCAATTTCTTGGATTGGCAGTGGGTCCTGACTTGCCAGTCGTTACTTACTGTTGCCCATAGGATTATTGCCTATAAATAACCAAGATGTTAAGAATAAATATGTGTAGACAGGGTTTCTGACTTCTGTAACTTGCCAGTGTATAAATTTGGCAAATTGCTGGCAGTAAAGAGTTAATTGCTACCAATGAAAGGTTCCGACCTTTTATGACATAACGTGGGTGTTTGGAGGAATTAAAATTGGAAAAGATTCTAACCCACTGCAGTTCCCGTGCAATAGGTTAGTAAATCCTGTCCAAAGGAGCTCTCAAGTTGGGAAGACATAATAAGTAGGTGCTGCAGTGGGACAAAAAGTTAGCCCCACTATTGGTCGTCAATTATGAACTAGAATGGCTAATGCTTGAGCTTGTGCTAGGGGGGCATCTAAGAGATGTTTCTTTTTACCACTGCAGGTACCAAACACAATCGAATTTGCAGACTGGATTGGTCGAACAAAGCAAAAGCAAATCCATGTGACTGGGTTAGTCGTGCTTCCTTTTAAATTTATCATTCAAAAATTTGAAGTTATATGACTTTGTTTCTTTAAATCTCTATTGCATTTGCTTTATTTGGTTTTCCTTTTTCTTTTTGACTTTTTCTATCAGGACGACCAAAAGACCTGTCCCTTTGGAACATTGTCTCTTCTATTCTGGGGAGCTTTACAAAGTGTGTGAGAACGAAGAGTTTCTCCCGCATGGATTTAAAGCAGCCAAAGAAGTACATAAGAAGAAAACCACAAGTTCTGTCTCTGGTGGCAGCAGCTTGCGTCCTGGGTCTTCAACAGCTGCTGACAAGGGTCGAGGGCAGAGGCGTGATAGCTCTTCTCAGGCAAAGCAGCACAAGCATTCTGGTCCTCAAAAATTCGGGAATTTTGGTGGTGGTTGGGGAACGCAAAGCAATGGCCTTGGAAAGAATGTTATGGGGTTAAGGAGATCAGAGGCTTCTTTGTGGTTGGCACTGATTAATAAGCTCTTGAAGAAATCATTGTTACCTGTATGTAAAAAACATTTTTTTTTATACATTCATAGTTCCTTGTATATATTCCTCCACTGTGCGTACAATATTGTTAGAATTTCTATTAGCATGTTCCAAATAAATCACCATGTAGCAGAGTTTTGCTGTTAGTATTTAATCTCTTGATAACTTGTCCACTGTTTTTTCTGCTCTTTTCTTTTAAGAAGTTTAACTGGACCATTTTTGTTTGCTGGTGGATACTAGATTTATCATGTATTTAAAACCTAATTTTTCATGAAATCGTAATTTCAGGTGGTTATATTTTGTTTTTCGAAGAATCGATGTGACAAATCAGCTGATAACATCCCTGGTACCGATCTTACAAGTAGCTTTGAGAAAAGTGAAATTAGGATATTCTGTGATAAAGCATTTTCGCGGCTTAAGGGATCTGACAGAAACTTACCACAGGTGTCCTTCCTAATTTGCTGCATTTGTTAATCTAGCTGACCATCTGGTTCCTGGTGTCCTGCTTAATTCTAGAACAGTGTCTTATTGATGGTCTCTAATCTATAGATTGTCAGAATTCAGAGCCTTCTCCACTTGGGCATAGCTGTGCATCATGCTGGGCTCCTCCCAATTGTCAAGGAAGTTGTAGAAATGCTTTTTTGTCGAGGCTTAGTTAAGGTAATATAGCATGTTTATTTTTTCAAGGCAATGGCTGTCTAAGGCCGAAATGTGATCACCAAATGTGGCACATTGTTCCACAGAAATGCCCATCTTGTTCGGACTATACCCTATCAAATTACTTATTTCTTTCAAATTTATTCTGCATTAAGCATGTAAGAGGGCATATGTTTTTATGCTAGAGCACTTGTTAGCGTAATAATGACATGCTCATATACTTCATTGCATAATGGATACTCATTTAGAGCCTTAGTGTAAATTACTGGAAGTTAATTTCAGATATTTGAGAATCAAGTTACCACATATTATTACATTGCCAAGAAGCTATACACCTATGGTGGGAGGTCCGGAACTGGTTCGAAGTACATTGGGTTATTCTGAGAACAATAATGGAGGCAATCTATAGCTGGGCTTTCAAAAGATGGACATTAGGAGAAGACCCAAATGCAGTTCCCCTAGCAAATGTGTGGGTAGTTTGGAAAAAGAGGAATAGGAGGGTCGAGACAATTTTGTACATGTGAGTGATCTTCAATCACTAGTTTCTGGTTTACCTGTCAGGCCCTTGTTGGTATAGTGATTGGATGATCTTCTTAGAGAACCATATTTTGGTTTAGGTTTCTCTGCTTTTTGGTATACTTGTGTGCAGGGATTTCCCTTCCATTAAGAAAATTCTTCAACCTTATAAAAATAAAAAATAAAAATGACATAAAGCAATTAGCATTTGGTCATGTTAGTATATACTAGTACTGATGGTATATCCAATGTTTCAGAAAAGGGAGAAGCACTTGATGACCTTCTAGAATGCAGTGGCCAAGACTCAAATTGACCGTCTTCTCTTTAGGAAGTGTGATAGCGGTTTATGCACGAATTGCAAGGTTATCTCGAGTGAAAATCTCACAAACCAACCTAGGCTCTCGGTGATGGGCCTGGAGATGGGAGAGGGAAAAGAGAGGCATGTATGGACAAACAAAGATCAAGTGGGGTGCCTTGAGTCTTGATTAAGGAAAAAGCTCAGGAGTTAGGGGAGAAGTTGGTAACTATGGGGGCCTGAAGGAGGAGTGGGGATGCAAAGTAGTAGGCGGACCTGGATAGTGGATTTCATAAGGGAATCAACTAAATAGGTGTTAGTGGTCTCGAAGGGTTTCTCTTGTGGGTGTAGAGAGAACTGGTAGTTGAATTGGGAGGTACAAGGGAGAGAGGAGGCTACATAGGTGGTGTACTTGAAGCTAGTGCAGAGCTCAAACGAGAAGTAGGCGAATAGGGAGTGATATAAGGCAGCGGGAAAGGAAGCGAAGTCGGTAGTGTTGGTGGCAAAGATGACAATAGTTGAATGCTTGTATGAAGAGCTAGGGGCCAAAGGCGGGGACAGGAAGTTGTGAGGCACGTGACATGAAGACTCATGGACTGGACGAGATGAAGCGTATCAAAGATTAGGAGAGGGCAATGTATTGGTGGTGGAGGAACTTATTAGACAAAGATGACATACAAACTTGCAAAAACTCTTGAATGAAGTGGAGAACAAAGAGTATTATGTTGGGGGATTTTGAGCCTTCGAAAGTCATCGAGATTTGGGTGTTTTGGGCGTATTAAGGTTGAGGAAGTAGATGCGGCTATGCGTAAGATGAGCTGGGGTAAAGTGACTAGGCCAGGCAAGATTCCGGTGGACTCTTGGAAAGAGCGGGCAAAGCGGGTCTGGAATGGTTAACTGGTTTGTTTAATGTCATCTTTAGGATGGTACAAATGCTCAATGAGTGGAGATGGAGTACATGATTCTGTTGTACAAGAACAAGGGTGATATTCAAAATTGCGATACTATGGGGATACCTATCAAGCTATTGAGCACACTATGAAAGTTTGGGAGAAGGGTGGTGGAAATGAGAGTGAAGAGGGTTTCTATTTTCGAGAACCAATTCGGTTTCATGTCGGGGCGATTGACTATGGAAGCCTTTTGAGGAGATTGGTGGAGCAATGTAGAGAAAGGAAAAGGGATCTGCATATGGTGTTCATTAACCTACAAAAAATATACGACAGTTTTAAGACAGTTTCGATGGAGATGTTTAGGGACTAGAGGTGTTCCAATCATATTCATTAGAGATATTAACGACATGTATGATGGATCTAAGATCCGGGTGAGGATAGTTGGAGGAGACTTAGGTCACTTTTTCGTTGTGATGGGATTACATCAGGGATCGACTCTTAGCTTGTTTTGATTTTCTCTAGCAATGGATGTTTTGACGCGATTCATTCAAAAGAAGGTTCCTTGGTGCATGTTATTTGCTGCCGACATTGTACTAATTGACGAGATCCTATGGCAGAGTTAGAAATAAGATGGAGGGTGGAGACAAACCCTGGATTTGGAAGGTTTCAGGTAGACAGAGTAGCACCTAAGAGTGTGGCCTAGTAGTCAATGAAGTGGGTTAAAAACATGAGGCTTGAGGTTTTAGGTTCGAATCCCCGCAGAGACAAACATAAAATACTAGGTGATTTTTCCTATATATTCTGCCTTGGTGTAGAGAGTTACCGGGTACCTGGTGCTGGTGCGAGGTGACAAGTATTATGTGGATTTGGTCGAGGTGTGCGAAAGCTGACTTGGACACCACAATCATTTGAAAAAGACTAAACAGAGTACGTGGAGTGCAAGTTCAGTGATGTGCCTTATGTGGTTGACATGAGAGCGAGGTTCAATTCTCAAGTTATCTTCCGGAAAGGGAGTTTCAAGTACCTGGGGCTATTATCCAAAGGCATTGAGAGATTGACGAGGATGACATACACCGTGTTAGTGCGGGTGATTGAAATGGTGGCTAGCATCTGGTGTCGCATGTGATAAGAAGGTGCAACTAAGCCTTAAAAGGTAAGTTCTACAAAATAGTAGTTAGATTATGTGTTGTATGTGGTGGATTGTTGGGCAATCAATAATTCTTATGTTTAGTTGCAGAAATAAGGATGTTGAGATGGATCTGTGAGCTTATGAGTAGAGATATGGTCAGAAATGAAGGTATTTGGGGCGAGGTAGAAATGACCTCTGTGGAGGACAAGATGCTGAGGGTTAGGTGAGATGGTTCGAGCATGTTAAAAAGAGATGCACAAATGCCCTAATAAGTAGAGTGAGAGTTCTGACGCTGAAGGGCCTATGAAAGGGTCGAGGTAAGTCGAAGAAATATTAGAGAGAGGTGATTAGGGAAGACATGGAAAGCCTTTAGCTTATTGAGGACAAGACCCTTAGAGGGTGTGGATGTCGAAGATCAGATAGGCTAGTAGTAAATACTTTCACGTCTTTTTTTTAGCAAGTAGTATTAGTATTATTTTTCGGTATTTATTATACTATTTTTCGTATTTCTCACTCTTAATTCTTAATTACTACTAGTGTTGTCAACGATGCGCTTAAAGGCTTAACCCCCTGAAGCGAGGCTCAAATTTTGTTAAGCGCTTCGCCTCGCTTAATGTGCGCTTTAGTATTGTCATTAATGTTCTAAGACATATTTTTCGTTGCCAATGAGCCTCTTCCGAAGAGGCAACACAAAACCATTGTTATTTCACTTTATCTATTTTTTTTCAATTTCTTTGTTAATGTACTTGTCATTAATTTTAGTCTTGGATTAAATATATATATTTGTGTTTTTTCTCTCTTAGTGCTCTTTTTCATTAAAGATCAAGCTTTCTAACTGATCTTATCAAGTGCATTTTTTTTCTTCTTTGCTTTTGACTAGTTAAGTGTTCATGCTTTGCATGTATGTATCGCGTTAATTAATAATAGATGTATATAAAAAAAAATTGTTGTTTGTACGTTACATTATTAAGTACAAAACTTTAAAAAAATAACGTAAGTTTTTAAAATAAAAGGTGTACTTAAAGAGAAACATGACAAGTCATCATCACAACAATTAAGGAAAAAATTAAATGTAGCGAGCAAAATTTCACCATTGATATTAAAAGTCAAAATTCTATTGGTATTGATGCGCGAAAACTCACTAACCAAATAAGGCAAAAGAAAAGCAGACTATATAATAATTCATGTACATATTTATATCTTTTTTTCGTGATAAAAATTTGCTTCATATCAAAAGGTTGCCATTCAGATTTTTAAAATTCTAAAAATTGAATATTTAACATTACTCATCTTTTATCATTATGTTTTTACATTTTTTACAAATATTGAACATGAAAAACTGTTACATATTTAAAGTCCTAAAAATTAGGACTTGTTAGCTAGTTCGTATAAGGAAGTATTTGACAATTATAGATCAGTTGATTTGAAAGTTCTAAATATCAGGAAAATAGTTCACATACAATTTTGTCTAATGTGAATATTTTAAATGGTAAAAAGGACTAACGACATTTCTCTTAGGATCCTGGACATGAATCAAGTTGATTTTAAGTTGAAATTTTATTTGAAAATGCAATTTGGATCTTTTTAAGTTAATTTTTTCCTCATAAACATAAAACCCATAATTTTGTGAAAACTATTAAACTTTCTCAACTCTTATACAAACTTATCAAATGAGCAGACCATAGCTCATAAACAAAGCACCGAAATGTCCTAAGATGTTGAATTAATAAATCATATATTTTAAAGTCCAATTTATGAATAAAAAGAATATTTATACGAAGATTAAGGACTCTTAAACCTAAGAGGCATTAGTCTTTATAATAGGTTTTCTATATTTTTTTATTTAAATTAATAAAAAATTAATTGATTATAATTATATACTTAAGAACTCATTGCCCCTTTTGATTTTTTTTACTACATTAGTAAAACTATAAGAAAAGAATAATTGGTTATAAATACTAATTGATGCCGTCATTTGCTCCAAGTATCAAATTTTATAAGGTAAACTATTAATTTTTAAAGTCTTAATAATTTAAATTTTAGGTTATTTCAAATTACTAAGTATAAGAAAAATAATAAATGACAATTTTGTCTATTCCTACCGCCTTTTAATGAAGGGTAAATAGTTCCATCAACATTTGATTTCTACATATTGTCTTATATGCCTCTATTTCTTGGTATTATGTTATGGGTGAGGTCTGTGTACGCTTTATCCTCTCCAAACCTCACTTGTCGAATTATAATGGGTATGTTGTTGGAAGAGTAATTCTTTTGAATCCAATTAAAAAATTTCAGACCTCACAATTTTCGGTTCTGAAAGTATTGACTTGTGATATAATGTTATGCTAAATTGCTCGCACTCGACACTTTTAATACCGCACTCATGTTGATACGACGTGGATGTGAGATCTGTACCCAATCTGGTCAACCTATTTTAGGTAGTCTGACCAAACTCGATGGGGAGATTTCGGACAGGTTCAATGATTTTTGTAATCAAAACAAAATCGACGGTGAGATTGAAGAAAATGAAAATGCCTTGTATATAGAAGTTTCTATCACTCCTTTCCTATATTTCCTTCTATGATTTTCCTCTTGATCAATATTTCCAACTCAAGTTTTCCACATAATATCACATAATTTAGGTTTTATAACTCTATATTTAGATATTTGAATTATTTTAACCAAATCACCTCACCCGTATCCATATCCCGTAATGTTAATTTTTATATAATGAAGGATCTGATTTCTAGATCCGCACCCTTATCAAACACCTATTCCCTAGCCCGAGCAACTAAGATGTTATGTTCTTGCCAAGTAAAAAATAAACTAAATAAATGAAGGAAAAATAGTTGTGATGAAATAAATTATCAGTTAGCGGTGAATCCTGGAACAAAGTTGAATGTTGGACAAGTCATTTTCATGTTATCTACTGTTACCACTACTGCTGAAGCTTTTTTGCCTCCTTTAGCCATTTTGTGACCCATTTGTTGTCAACATTCCTGTTTCTGGGTGAGTTTACTTCTGAAGAACTAATTTGCACATTTAATTCTTGGTTCTTAGGTTCTGTTCTCGACAGAGACATTTGCAATGGGAGTTAATGCTCCAGCCAGGACAGTAAGTCATTGTTTGTAGT
>JBDJHY010000096.1:1038857-1049708 GCA_039654485.1 Withania somnifera
ATGTGAGCTTCCTTTTTACAACCTTTGAAATCTACACCAAATTGCTGTCCAAGCTTAATCATGTTTGCTTGTACCCAATTGGTGGCATCCTCAGCAGGTTCATCTCTATGAACACTCTTTTCAAATTGTAAAGGGACTGGTTCTGCATACATAACAAGCAAGGATTCTGAGAAATCCTCCTCATCTCCTTCTTTGTTGTGAATGGATCTCCCTAGTGTAATTGCTGGTAATTCCTTTTGGACTTGAGAGTCTTGCACAGCCCTTATGTCATTGCTTAAAATGAGAAGCTCCTTCTTTTGCCCCATCATTCTTAAATAGTTGCATGCATGTCCCTCCCTTGCCATTACTCAGCTTTGTTTCCTTCAGGCCTCCTTTTATTTCATCAAAATATAGACTTTTTGTGTTTATTATATTCTCTTTGCTCATGAAAACAGTAAAATTATTTGTTTTGGGCTCTCTAGACATTACTGGCTCTAAAAAACATTCTTTGGGCCCCAGAACCCCCTTAAGGACAGGCCCAATTTCTTTGCATAAGTGATCGACTAAATTTTTCATCAAAGATGTGTTTCCCACTTAGATCAAACTTGGATCAGTCCTGGATATGGATCAAACTTCCTGGACTGGGTTTTAAGTATTGGAGTGCATGAGCTTTGAGTAAAATTGGTAGCCTTACTGGGAAACCATTAATGGTGGATAAGAATACGGAGCTGAAACAGGGACCGAGTTTTGCACGATTGCTGGTTGAGGTGAAAGTAGGAGCTGAGTTACCTGAGAAGGTGTTGTTTCGAAATGAAAGGGGCAGTGTGATAGAGCAACAAGTCACATATGATTGGAAGCTCTCTATAAGTAGCTGTTGCCATAAGTATGGACATACAGGGGAGAATTGCAGGAAGAATAAACCTGCACAAGAAGGAAGGAACTAAATGGTACAAGTAGAGGAAAAACAAGTTACCGTAAAGGAAAAAGATAACGAAAGTGGAGAGGGAGAAGGAAGTACTAGCAAGCAAAGGGTACAGCAATCTCCAGAAGGAGAACAGGAGAAGTTTATATACCCAAGGAAGGTATGGAACAAGACTCAAAAAGGGGTTGAAAGTCAGCAAAGGGCAAAAGAAAGTGTTAACAAAAATGGTTTCTCTATATTGCAACAAAGTGATCAGGAAGGAGTGGTTAGGAATGGGGGTGGCACTGATGCTAGTCCTATTGGGGATGGTTCGAATCATAACACTGAATGTGCGGGGCCTAAATGTCCTGAATAAGCAAATACAGGTAAAACTCTTTTGCAATGATCAAAATGTTGGACTGATAGGTCTGTTAGAAACAAAAATAAAGGCTAATCGAATTGATAGTGTAGCTGCTAGTTTGTTCCCTGGGTGGAAGTTTTGTTCCAATCACAGCGCCCATTATAATGGTCGAATATGGATAGTTTGGAGGCAAGATCTGTATGGGATACAAGTTAGAAAGGTTTCTGCTCAAGCCATGACATGTCAAGTGAAATATATTCCTTTGCAACTGAGTTTCAACATTACTTATGTGAATGCTTATAATTTGAAGGAGAGAAAGGAACTTTGGGACCAACTGAAGATGACTGGCAGAAGTACTAGTAGTCCATGGCTAGTACTAGGAGATTTTAATGCTTTCTTACAGAAGGAAAGCAGGCTAGGGTGGAATCAAGTTACTCTAGAAGTAATAGATTTCCAGGAGTGCGTGGATAATAGCGGTTTGAATGAGATACCATTCTCAGGTTGTACTTATACATGGAATGACAAACAGGAACATAATAGGGTCTACTCTAAAATAGATTGGATGTTTGGCAATGGGGATTGGTTTGATGCTATACCAAACTGTTTAAGGTTTTTGTCGGAGGGAGTGAGTGATCACTGTCAGGTGTGCTGACTTTAGAAGAGAAGGATGTGTGTAGGAAGAAGACTTTCAAATATTGTAACATGTGGAGCTGACATACTAAGTTTGAGGAGATAGTAAATGAGGTGTGGAGTGTTCGCATCACTGGATGCAAGATGTATGAAGTGATGCAAATTGAAGAAGTTGAAGGTTAAGCTGAGACAGTTGCATAATGCTGTTTAGCAACGTAGTGGAAGAAGCAAATGTGGATAGAGTTGAGCTATTGAGAATACAAGAATTACTGCATGCAAAACACTATGAATTCAGAATTTCAGCAGCGGAGCATGAAGCAAGGGGGAAGTTTAAGAGATCCAGTTATCTGGCAGAATCATTCCTAATGCAAAGAAGCAAAGTTAATTGGAGAAAACAGGGGGATGACTGTACCAGATATTTTTTCTCAGTCATAAAACAGAAGAAGTTGAGGCAAACAATAACTCATATCCGGGATGAGGAGCTTCAGAGTCATTATGACCCTGTATGTATAGCTGGGATATTTGTGAAATTCTATCAGAAACTATTGGGGTCAATTGATGGTGAGATATGTATAGCTCATACTGAAGTATTGGAAAAGGGATGCAAATTAAGTGTAGATCAGCAGCTCAGGTTGATACAAAACTACTCTAGTGAAGATGTCAAGGAGGCCATGTCCAATATTAAGGTAACTAAAAGTCCAGGACCAGATGGGTATAGAAGTGGTTTCTTCATGGATACATGGAACATTACAGGGTGAGATGTAAGACAAGCAATATTGGAGTTTTTTAGCAATGGAAAACTTCTGAGACAACTGAATGCAAATTTAATAACGGCAAGTCAGTTTAGATCTATCTCTTGCTGCAATGTGCTGTACAAATGTATATCAAAGATGTTAAGCAAGAGGCTGAAGGGGGTGCTACCAACTCTAGTAAGTGAAACTCAAGTAGCTTTTTTGCAAGGAAGGTCACTAGTGCACAATGTGCTGATATGCCATGACCTACTCAGACGTTACAACAGGAAGGCCACATCACCTAGATGCTTGATGAAGATAGACCTTAAGAAGGCTTATGACATAGTAAGATGGGAATTTGTGGAGGAAATGTTGAAGGGGTATGGGTTTCCGGAGAAGTTTATCCAATGGGTATGTGTAACAACTACTAAATTCTCTGTCAATATCAATGGGTCTAATCATAGATATTTTGAGGGAAAACGGGACTCAGACAAGGGGATCCAATTTCCCCTTTGCTGTTTTTATTGGTGATGGAGTATTTATCTAGAACTCTGAGTATGATGAGTTTGCTGCTAGACTTCAGGTTCCACCCTATGTGCAAGAAGCTAAAACTTACTCACCTAATATTTGCGGATAATCTTATGATATTTTGCGAAGGGAATGAAAAGTCAATTCAGAGGGTGATGGAGGCTTTGAACCATTTCTCCGCAGTGAATGGACTAGAATCCAATATTGGTAAGTCAAACATATCCTTAGCTGGGGTGGATGATAATACTAAGGACAAATTGATTGACTTGACTGGTTTTTCCTTAGGTGTGTTTCCCATAAGATACTTAGGACTACCTTTATCTCCAAAGAAGTGGCTCAAGATGAATTGCCACTAGTTGTGCTTGAAAATTACTGAGAAGATAAGGGCCACAACTGCAAGGGCATCTGTCCTATGCTGGGAGGTTACATGTATTGAACTCTGTGCTACTCTCAATCCACAACTTTTGGGGGGCTGTGTTTATACTACCAAAGAGTGTGACACATGAGGTGGATAAAAAGTGTAGAGCCTTCTTGTGGGGAGGTGGTGTGGTCAATAACAGGGTGGCACTGGCGGCTTGGGAGTTGGTAGGTAATCTAATGAAGCAAGGAGGCTTGAACATTAAGGGGTGCAAATGGTGGAACCAGGCATCTGTGGGGAAACTAATTTTTTTTAGATGGAAAAAAAAGACTTGCTATGGGTAAAATGGGTGAATGAGTTATATATGAAGGAGGGGAGCTTCTGGATGATATTCTCATAGGTGAATGTAGCTGGTATTGGACTAGACTACATGTAATCAAGCTGAGTATGGTTGACTGGTATGTTGATGGGAAATACTGCCTGAGACCTACAGAGAATTACTCTGTATCTGCTGGATATTTGAAACTGTTGGGAGCCGCACCAAAGTTTGAAGTAGCACATCTAATTTGGAATAGGACTGTGTTGCCAAAACACAGGTTCATGTTATAGTTAGCAGCTCATAAAAGACTGTTAACTAAAGATAGGATGCAAGGCATAGAGATTAACGGGGATGAGCCAATGTGTGTTCTTTTCTCACAAGACAATCTCGAGACTGCCGATCATATTTTCTTTGAATGTCCATGGACTATGGAGTTATGGAGGGGAATAAGTGATTGGATAGGAGTTCAGTTGCAACAGAAGGGGGTGTTGGTGGACCTAACACAGATCAAACAGAAAAACTGGAGTAAATACCGAAAAGATATGATGAGTGCAATATATGGAGCTATAATCTATCATGTCTGGAATGCTAGAAATCAGAAATCTTTAAGGGAAGCAATGCACATACAAATTCTGTCCTACAACAGATCCAAGGGATTTTATGAGTGAGAATGGAAATGTATAGTGAGACACAGAGAGCTAGTAGATGTAGGAAGTTGATACAGGATATTTGTAATTAGTTATTGGTGGTGTTTGTTCTTTCTATGTGTGTTTGATGAGGCTCTTCTCTTGACTGTGATAGTTAAGAGAGAGTGCTCCTTTTTGTGTAATCGAATTTGTTGGTTGTATGGTACTGTTCCACAATTATTAACAATAAAAAAAGAATCATGGTGGTATTAATGCATGAAAACACACTCTAACAATAAGGCAAAAGCAAAGCAAACTATATTATAATTTACGTATAAAATTTATATCTTTTTTCTTAATAGAAATTTGCTTGATGTCAAATAGTCATCATTGAGTTTTTTAAAAATCTAAAAAAAAGAACTTCAGAAAAATATTAACATTACTCATCTTTTGTCATTATTTTTTTACAATTTTTACATAACGTGAAAAAATATATTATGTAATTAAAGTCCTAAATATTAGGACTTCTTACCTAGTTCAAATAAGTAAGTATTTAACAATAATAGTTTATTTGATTTGAAAGTTCTAAATGTTAGGAAAATAGTTCATGCACTATTTTGTCCAATGTGTCTTTTTTTAAAGGGTAAAAAAGACGAACGACATTTCTCTTGGGATCCTCGACGTGAAATCAAGTTGATTTGAAGTTGAATTTTTGTTTGTACATGCAATTTGAATTTTTCGAAGTTATTTTATTTCATAAGCACAAAACCCACAATTGGTGAAACCTCTTAAACTTCCGCAACTCTTATACAAACTTACAAAAATAAACAAACCATAGTTTATAAACAAAGGATTGAAATATCCTAAGATGTCGAATTAATAAATCACATATTTTAATATGCATGTCATGAATAAAGAGAGTATTTACACAAAGATTAAGGACTCCTGAACCTAAAAGGCATGAGTCTTTATTTATAGATTTCGTATGTTTTTTTTTTTAAATTAAATTAATGAAACTATAAAATTTAATTGATTATAGTTATATACTTAAGAACTCATAAATCTAATAAGAATGAACTCATAAATCTAATAAGAATCTTTCTGCACGTTTAATTTTTTTTGTTTACTACATTAGTAAACTATAAGGAAAAACTAATTGGTTATAATTACTAATTGATGCCGTCATTTGCTTCAAGTATTGAATTTTATTAGGTAAACCATTAACTTTAAAGTATTAGTAAGTTAAATACTAGGTTATTCCAAATTACTGAATATAAGAAAAATAGTAAATGACAATTGTTTTAGTTGATTTCAAATTATTGAATATAAAAAAAATAGTGAATGACAATTTTGTATTCGAGAGTCTTTTAATGAAGTTCAAAAAGTTCAACCAACATTTGATTAGTACTTCTTGTCTTGTATGCCTCTATTTTCTTGCTATTCTGCCACTTCATAAATGTTGTGTTTTTGCTTTCTTTGAGCCAATGGTCTATCGTAAACCACCTCTATACTTGCCAAGATAGGGATAAGGTCTGCGTATACTCAATCCTATCCAAACCCTACTTGTGGAATATTGGTTGGGTTGTTGTTGGAAGAGACATAATAATTTTGGATCCAATTAAGATATTTTGAATCCCACAATTTTTGGTTATTGAAAGTATGACTCGTGATTTAATGTTATGCTAAGTTGCTCGGACTATACACTATTAATCCCCCACTCATGTTAACACAACGTGAGTGTGAGATCTGTGCCTGATCTGGCCAATCTATTTTGGGTAGTATTGACCAAACTAGGCCGAGACATCCCCGACAGATTCAATGATTTTTCTAATCAAGACAAAATCTAAGGTGAAATTGAAGAAAATAGAAAATACCTTGTATATAAAAAATTTTATGTCACTTATTTTTCTTTTATCTCCTTCCATGATTTTCCTCTTGATCAATATTTTTTCCTCAAGTTTTCCAAATAATATCTCATAATTTAGGTTATAACCCTATTTTAGATATTTGAATTATTTTTAAACAAATCCCGTCATCCCTATTCATACCTGGATCTATATTCTGTAATCTTAAAACTTAGATAATGAAAGATCGACTTCTAGATCCGCACCCGTATCAGATACCTATTCCAAGTCCGAACATCTGAGATGTTATGTTCTTTCCAAGTAAAATAATAAACTAAATAAATGAAGGGAAGATAGTTGTGTTGAAATGAATTATCAGTTAAGCAGTGAAATCCGGGAACGAAGTTGAATGTTGGACTAGGGAATATCTCATTACAAGATTCATCAACTTGGAACCCGATTTTATTTCCATTATACTTATTTCATTTTCCTATTATCTACTGTTAGCACTACTGCTGAAGCTTCTTTGCCTCCTTTAGCCATTTTGTGACCCATTTGTTGTCAACCTTCCTGTCTTTTTGGGTGTTTTACTTCTGAAGGCCTAATATGCACATTTAATTTTTGGTTCTTTCTTAGGTTCTGTTCTCAACAGAGACATTTGCAATGGGAGTTAATGCTCCAGCCAGGACGGTAAGTCATTGTTGTAGTGATCTTGTTACTTCCAATGCAATTATTTTACTCACTCCATCCCATCTTACATGACTATGTTTTACCGGGTACGGAGTTTACAAAGAAAGAAGAGTTGTGAAACTTGTAGTCTAAAGCAAGTCATAGACCTTTGTGGGGCTATAAATCATTTGATTAAGGTAAAATGGGAAGTGTTAAGTTGAACTTTCTCTAAATACAAAAAATGCTATTCTTTTTGGGATAGACTAAAAAGGAAACCTGCCGCATAAACCGTGATAGCAGGAATTAAGAAGTTTCTCTCTTTACGACAAAAGAGTCTGTCATACGATTTACCATGTCTTGCCTCTTGAATAGCTGAGGATAACATGTTTCCATTTATTGTAGAATGATTTAGCTATTTATTCACTGTTAAGAGTCGAAGGCTGAGAACATTAAGAACTGGTGCTGGATCTTTAATTGTCAGCATCAGAACACATTAAGGAACAATGATAAATTCTGTAAGTATCCTCTTTCAGGGAAAACCCTAAAGCACAAACAAGAGGTCAATTGAGCTATAGTTATATATTAGTGTGTTCTGTGGCTGGATAGAATGCAGATTGCAGAAACAATTAAGATGAGCTGGGAGTTAAAGAACTTAGAAAGTGAAGATAATGGAGGAAATCAGAAAAGGTAGAAGAAGCATAAATTTCTGAAATGCAGTTCAACCAAGTTTGCCAGTAGCACAAAATGTGCACACATTTTATGAAGAAAGAACCACATAGGAAATCAGGTGTTATTTACAATATTGGGGGTGATAGTCTAAGCTTTAGTGAGCATTTTTAAGGATTGTTGTATTGACTATCCATTGGTTCCCAATGAAGGACTCATCTTGAAGGGGTGAATGACTCATCAGGTAGATTGTCAAGATGACAATACTTGCCTGAAGAGTATTAATTTCTCTTGTAGTACTCCCAAACCTCTTAAGATTACTATTTGTGTCAAAGACAATAATGGTTACTTCTGAGCCTATGCATTTGCTCCCTTTATGCAATTTAGTTGTCTCGTTTCCATAGGCAGCAAATGATATTGAGATATTAGTTGTTAGTTCAGAAGATTTACATGGTTATTTGGTCTAAATATGATTAACCACTTTAAATTGAACTTTTAAGAATAATGACCCCAACTTACCTTCTATATTTGACTAATATATTAGAAAATGGTAGCATGACGAGAGAAGATTGAGAACTTTAAACTGTTCACTTCTTACGTGGGATCAATTGATCGCACTGAATAACTATAGATAAAAGTTCTTATTTCAGCATCTGATAATGTATTGAAGAAAACCTTTCTTGATGAAATTTTGAATTTTCAGTACCAAACATAGCAATACCTTAATATAGCTTTTGGCAGGTTTTCTTTCTGTATTATGGTCATTCTTGGCTTGTAGTTATTTAACTACGTATTTACCTTGATGTTCAAACTTCCTATGCTCTGTAGTTCCTTGACAACATGTGGCATATTATTGCTGAATACCATCTTAAATTGCAGATTTTTTTTGGTTTTCCAGTCGATATTTGCATTTACTTATTTTAGGATCTATTAAGCAGGCATATCTCTTTGTTCTAATATCCTATCGCTAAAAAGTTTAAACTGCATTAAACTTTGGGGCAGGTTGTTTTTGATTCTCTAAGAAAGTTTGATGGCAAGGAATTTAGGCAACTATTAGCTGGAGAGTACACTCAGATGGCTGGACGTGCTGGAAGGAGAGGACTTGATAAAACTGGTACAGTTGTGGTGATGTGCCGAGATGAGATCCCTGACGAAAATGATTTGGAGAATGTAATAGTTGGTACTGCAACTAGGCTTGAATCTCAGTTTCGACTGACCTACATCATGATTTTGCATCTACTTCGGGTTGAAGAACTGAAGGTATGTAGTTTTGACTAATTAAGAAAGAAGACAAAACAGCTTGATCTCAAAATAGTCCGCACGCAGCATCTACTTCAAAGCACAGTTTCTTACAGTTCATTTTCCATGCAATTTAGTTTTATATGATTTTAGAACTAGTCGGTTCTTCTACTGCATCATTTTCATTCTCATTTGTTTTTCTCTTGGAGCTTGTATGTAGTAGCAAGTTGGAGTTAGTTGCAAGTCTCTTTATTCAGCTGCAAAACATTGTTCAAGAACACATTAGCAGATAAAAGCTCGTGGTTTTTGAATACATACGATAAGTCTAAAAGTCTCAAGCATCCTCCCGAATTTCAGTGTTTCTCTTTCTTTTTCTGTTTACTTTTGTTTTTAATAAGCAATAAAAAAGGATTAACACAAAAGACCTTTAACAGAGAAGAACTACTCTAAAATACTGCATATACCTCTGACATAACCTTTTCTTTTGGAAAAGACAGCTGATTTACTCAACAACATTATTGAACAACGTCATAACGCCATTAGATCTCATAATTCATAATTTTAGAGTAATGGTGCATGTTAGTAATGGGATTCATGTTAATCATCTGTTCCGTTTCATGGAACTATGTTAGTTCTTATTCTGTAATTTTAATTCATCCCAGAAGACATCTCCTGACGAAGTGCATTTTACAAACTTTGCAGGTTGAGGACATGCTGAAAAGAAGTTTTGCTGAATTTCATTCTCAGAAGAAACTACCTGAGCAACAACAACTCTTGATGCGAAAGCTTGCTCAGCCTACAAAATCTGTTGAGTAAGCATTACTAAAACAGTTACACTATCTGAATTTTCTACCATAATTATCTTCCTAGATTCATTTTGGACATGCATTTGTCACACCTTAAAATATTTGTTTGTGCTTCCTTGTTTGTGTGCATGCGCTTCAATGCATTGATATTGTATAGATTTTCTCAAGCTTATTCTTTTGTACTTCCTGTATTGTTTAACAAGTCCTCTCTCTCTGTCTGTCTCTCTCTCTCTCACTCACACACACACCAGAAGCACATACTGCAATGGTCTTGAGGCCCCTGCTTGTTGATAGTGCTTTTAATTGCTAAATTTTATAAAGCCTGCCCTTTCTATGGAATGCTTGCTTCTAGAAGCCTATTATAGCTTCTAAAGGCTACCTTCCGTAGATGAACCTTACATCATTTATGATATTTATTTGCACAGTAAAATAAGTATGATTTTTCTGATATAGATGCATAACGGGTGAACCAGCAATTGAGGACTACTATGACATGTATTCGGAGGCAGAAAAATATAGCCACCAAATAGCAGAGGCAGTAATGCAGTCGCCAGCTTCTCAGCAGCACCTTACTCCTGGGAGAGCAGTGGTTGTAAAATCACAGTCAGTAAGTTCTACTACATTCTTTCCACTAAATAGGCATTAGGTAGTAGCCTCTTTTCATCATCGGGGTAAACCAATTGCCAGCTATCTGAAATACTAAGTTGCTCAGACTCTTCACTTCCTGTGCCGCACCCATATCGACACTATGTGGTGGTGAGATCCATACTGGATTTGGTCAACCGATACTTTGACCAAAAATAATGGAGAAATTTAGGATGGATACAATTATTTTTGTAATCAAAACAAAAACCGAGGTAAAATGGAAGAAAATGGAGTACCTCGTATGTAGAAATTTCTACACCAGACCTTTTCCCTTGTATCACTTTCCAGGATTCTCCTCTTGATCAATATCTTTTCCACAGAATTCCTTGTAAATTTTACACATAATGTCTCATAATCTATATCTTTTCCACAGAATACCTTGTAAATTTTACACATAATGTCTCATAATTTAACTTATTTTTAGATATTTGAATTATTTTTAGCCGAATCCTCGCATCTGCATCCATACCCCTGTATCAAGAAACTTAAATCATGAAGGATCCGACCTCTAGATCTCCACCTGTAGCAGACACTCGCACCCATGTCCGA
>JBDJHY010000096.1:1049718-1063029 GCA_039654485.1 Withania somnifera
TATATATGAAGGCATGACTCTATTTGCACTTGTTTCATTCTGGTACTCAATAATCTTTCTTTTGAGACAGTAGAGTTGAGCTATATGGTGTGGAAATTTATAAGCCCAAGGTTCTTTAGTTCCATGATCTAGTCCTCGGCAATGGATATAGACACATCATAATCTTCAGAATGCAGAACAATATGAACATTATTAATTATATAACATTTAAATGAAACCAAATATTGTATTAATGAACCAGCTAACAAACATATGACTCGAAGTGTTTCATGAAGTGGGTTAATGTCTTTAAGGAATTTTGAATGGTAAAAATGGCTGAAGGTTGATAATCTGGATAATGCGAGTATGTCACTAGGCCTCCTAACGTAGAAACTTCTGCAGTTTGAGATCACTTGTTTTGGAAAATCAAAGTGTTCCAATTCCTTTTGCAGTTATTCTGATCCATTGTTTATCTTGGAAGTATCATAATCTTGTCTACTTTTGTCCATATCATGAGGTTGCTTTGGATATTAGAAGTATATTTAGAGAAATTCATGACAAGTCCAAAACACGTCCTAATGTTTTTGTTTCCCTGAACTACTTGCAGGGTCAAGATCACTTACTAGGCGTTGTGGTGAAGACACCTTCCTCCAACTACAAACAATATATAGTTCTAGTTCTGACTCCTGAATTGCCTTCAACACTGCAAACTTCATCAGATGCAAGCAACAGGAAAGATCAAAAAGATTCTCAATTTCAGATATTAATGCCTAAATCAAGACGGGGTTATGAGGATGAGTATTGTTTGTCAGTCACCTCCCGGAAGGGATCTGGTGCTGTCAACATCAAGTTGCCTCACCGCGGTAATGCTGCTGGAATGAATTATGAGGTTCGTGGACTGGATAGCAAGGATTTCTTGTATATATGTGTGAAAAAGATTAAGATTGACCAAGTTCGGCTTCTTGAAGATATTAGTGCTGGGGCCTACTCTAACACAATACAACAGCTGCTGGGTCTGAAATCTGAAGGAAATAAGTATCCTCCTGCCTTAGATCCGGTTAAAGGTATGTCAGCATTATTTTAATGGTGATCTGTACTTGCCGTATATATATTTTTGTTTGTTGTTTTATCCTAGCATGTGACTATTACTATTAAATGCATCGGTTTCCTGTCATTAGCTTTTCTTGAATTGCCATTTGACTCCAGAAATTGGGGATGAAGCATGGAGAACTCTTTAATCGTCTCCTATTGATAATGATGTTGCTGAAGCATGTCAGTGCTTCATTTACTCTTAGAAGAAATAAATGCATGTTGTAGCATGGTAGGACAATGATTGGGGTCTCAACAATTGGTCTTCCTGAGGAATATTAGGGAACTGTGCCAGTGGAATGGCACATGTTCTAATTATAATTGGGAGTGTCTGAGTGTGTCCTCAGAGGTCAACCTATTAATTCCTGCTACTGCACTTATTTTTACTTTGTAGTGTAAAATGCAGGTTTTTGTGCCATGATCATTCACACATATACCAAACAAAAGATGACCAAAATTGATTTCAACATTCTATCTCACAACAGAAGATGTACCAGCAATCTGGTTTGCTCTGCCAGAATTTAAATTTAGGTCATGGTGCAAAGGCTGCCCCACTCGTGGAATTACACTGAGTATGTTGTTGGTGGAAAAGATGGTCCTGTAGCATCTATTGCATTGATTCCAAAGAAAAAGCTGTAGCTGAAGTAAAGAATTATAGACCCATAAGCACTGTGGGAGTATTTACGAAATCAAAATACACACGGGTCAACAGTGTTATGGAAGTTTGAACTTCTGGCAATGAAAATGCTTCCTTCAATGGAAGACAAATCATGAATGCAATTTTGGTCATAAATGAGGTCTTCTATTATAACTGTGAGAAGGAAAGAGAATCTGGGAGAGAACAAAACTTGATTATTCCCTCAAGTCATTGGAGTTCAAATAGCTAAGTGTACATATTCTAAGAAAGGGAAGAGAACTAAAAAAAGACATAATTGCTAGAGTAAACCAAATTACACTATATTTACAAGATCCTAGATTATACTAGAATATATGAGATTTTAACTCTCCCCCTCGAGCTGCTGCATATAAATCTTATGTATCAAGCTTGTTACAAATGTAGCTGATACGAAAACTTGTGAGGGACTTAGTGTAAATATCTGCAGTCTGATTATTTGACTTCGTGAATTCTGGAACAATGTCTCCCAGGAGATGTCATTTCTCTAATGAGTTGCAATCTATCTTATATGTTTAACTCTCTCTGAAATATTGGATTTTTTGCAATATGAAGAGTGGGTTGATTATCGCACACAAGTTCCATCTGGCTGAGTTCTCCAAACTTCAATTCTCTGAGCAACTGTACTGTTTTTTTAAATTTTTTATAAAAGTAACTGTATATTCACACCAAAAAACTCATCAGGTAAATTTGATGAGGTTGGGTTTACACCCCACAGAGGGTATCATCAGGAAACAAAAAAAACCTAGACAAAACTTAACAGATGTAGTCCATTGAACTTCCTACCTTTCCCACCAGATTTTCTTTGCACCAAAAATACAGAAGGCTTACACCCTTCATTCTGATCTTCTGAATACTTCTGGCTTTACCTTCATAGCACCTTTCACTTCTTTCCTTCCATAAAGTCCGCCAGATGCATGCTGGGACACTCCTACAGTCTTCTTTGGATTTTCTTCTCCCCACTGCTTCTGCTTCCCAGTTTTTCAGCATCTCAAAAGTAGTTTTTGGCTTTGTCCAGTTCACCCCTAGTATACATAAGAACATGTTCCACAAATTTACAAACTGTTTTGCAGTGTAAAAATAAAAGCGTATCGAGCCGGTTTTTGGTTGAACCAGTGTGGCTATTTATCTCAGCCACTTATCCACACATATAACACCTTGAGCAAATCTGTACACCTCTTCTTTGTAGAATTTTATGGGTTAAACACTCTCCTAATTACCAACCATGTGAAGCATGAAACATTGTAAGGAATTTTGACCTTCCAAATTAGTTTCAAAGGCCAAGTTGTTGTCATTGCCTGATCTGTGTACATTCTCCAGTAATGGGATATTATAGTGAAAATTCCCTTGTTGTGCAGTTTCCAGACCGGAGAGTCTGGACCTCTAGAGACATTTGGGAATAGATTTAAACCTTGTAATGAGTCTCCTACCCTATTGACCTCCCAGTCATTTAAAGCCCTCCTGAAAATCAGATTCCATACCTGGACTTCATACCTGGGCCAGAGTGGCCATTTATTGCAAGCGCAGGTTGTATAAATCAGGAAAGTCCTCAGCTTCTTTTCCCCTATCCAAAGTTCATTCCAGAAACTTGGTTTCACAGCATCCCCAATTTTGAAGGATACATTGTTGATGAAAGGAGGCCACAACCTTCTAATAGTCTTCTGCATAGAACATCCAAAAGTGCCCACCATTTCCCCAGTTATCCAGTTGTTTTGCAAGCCATACTTTTGTGAAATGAATCTTCTCCATAATGCCATATCCTCACAACAGAATCTCCATAACCACTTCTTCAGCAAACTGGAGTTCTGTAAACTCAACTTCTTTGTCCCCAGACCTCATTGACTTTTACTGAGAGTCTCCACATCCCATTTCACTAGATTATAAACATTTTTCTCCTTGTTGTGCCGCCACAAGAAATCTCTCCTGAATTTATTAATTTTCTTCTCAATACTACTAGGAATAGAGAACAAGCTCATCATGTAGGAAGGAAGAGCCATGACTGACAATTAGAATCAGTCTCCCTCCCAAGGATAAATATTGACTTTTCCACCTTGTGAGAAGTTTCCTCTCACATCTTTCCTGAACTTCACTCCATACTTCCAGCTCTTTGTTCTTTGCTCCAAGGGGTATTCCAAGGTATTTCATAGGAAGGGAAGCCACCTGACCACCTAGGTTCCCTGCTTGAACCTGCATGTTGGCAACTTGGTTGACGGGATAAAGGCAACTCTTATGCCAATTGACATGAAACCCTGAAATGCCTTAAAAAATCGTTAGGATAGCCCTCAAGTGCCTGATCTGTAACGCTTTTGCTTCACAAAAAAAGGGAGTCATCTACACAGAGTAAATATGAGATCTTCATTCCATTGTTCCTGTTTGCGTTTGCACAAAAACCTTTCATCCATCCAATTTTATTTGCTTTCTTGATCATGAAATTGGGTCCTTCCATGGCTAAGAGAAATAAAAATGGTGACATAGGGTCACCTTGCCTCAGACTCCTCTGTGACCAGAAAAAACCTTCTGGATTGCCATTGATTATGTGAGAGAACTTGACAGTGGTTATGTAAATCCAATTAATCCATTTGTTGCCAAAACCCATGTCTCTTAGTATTTTAAGAAGGAATGACCAGTTTACATGGTCATACGCCTTCTCTATATCAAGTTTACATAGAATCCCTAAAAGATTTTGTTTCATTCTAGAATCCACCAGCTCATTGACTAATAATGATACATCCATTATCTGCCTGCCTTTCAAGAAGGCCATTTGATATCCATCAACTAAACTTCCCATCACAGTCTTCGTTCTTTCAGTAAATGAGCTTGGCTATGATCTTGTATATTCCAACAATTAGGCTTGTTGATCTAAAATCCTTCAATTCTTCAGCTCCTTATTTATTGGGGATCAATGATACAAAGGTAGCATTGAAAGACTTCTCGAAAATTTCATTTTGTTGGAAATTTTGGATTGTCTACATTAAGTCATATTTGAAGGTTTCCGAGCAAAACTTGAAGAAACTCATAGTAAAACCTTCTGGCCCAGGAACTTTGTCACCATGCCATTGCTTGACTACATTCAATGCTTTTGCTTCAGTGGATGGCCTTTGTAGCCATTCCTGGAAAATTCTTGGACAGTTCACAAACTCAAAACTTGGTCTCCACACCTTAAACTCAGTGCGCAATTTCTTGTAAAACTCAATCATATTCATCTTGATTGAATCTGAATCATTCACTTCCTCCCCAGTAGTTATCAATCTGTCAATTGCATTGTATCTCTTGTGCGCAATTGCCATTCTCTGAAAAATCTAGTGTTATTTCCTCCCTGTTTCAACCAGAGAACTCTAGATTTTTTGTCTTCACCTTGTGTCTTCATTTTTTGCTAGTTCTTCCAGTTCTACCAAAACTGTTGCTCTAACCATCATCTCATCCTCCGTTGGAGCCCTTGTATCTTGTGTTGCATCAATGTCGGCCAACTCAATTAGGAGTCTATTTTTCTTGTTGTTTAACTCCCCATAGATTGATTTGCTCCAATCTTTGAGTTCCTGTTTCAATAACCGTAGTTTCATGCTGAGTTTGTAATCAGGACATCCCTCCACTTCAAATTCATTCCACCAGTTGTGAACTAAGTCTCTGAAGCCATCCAACTTGAGCCACCAATTTGAAATAGGATTTGCTTTGTTCTCAGTCTCCACCTTGCATCATAATGGACAGTGATTGGATGTCGCTCTAGTCATGATCATTTTCCTAATATTGTTGAAAGCTTCCTCCCTTTTCGCTGAGTAGAGGAACCTGTCCAATCTGGCAGCTCTATGGTGGTTTAGTCCTCTGAACCATGTGAAAGTCCCTCCATTTCAGTGAGGGTCAGGTAACTCCATCTCTTCTATCTCGTTAGAGAAGTCAGCCATTACATTTGTGATCCTATTGCAACCTCTCCTCTTTGGCATGTCACTAACTGTATTGAAATCACCACATGCAGCCCAAGGTCCTTCAGACAGTTCCTTTACTGCTGCCACTTCTTCCCAAAACTGCAATTTCTCACTTTTGGTGTGAGGAGCATACACTCCAGTGAGAAACCAACAGAAAGAGGTATGTACTGCTTCAAATCTGTAGATAATTGAATATCCTATCTCCACAAGGCTTCCTTTCCAAATTTGGCAATTCTACATAATTAGAATCCCGCTACCATTGGTTTCAATATAGCTGCACCTCATCCATCTGCTAGACCATAATTGTTCGGCAATAGTGTCCACTTCCTTATTCACCTTAGTCTCTTGAAAGCAATATACATCTGCCTTCCATTTTAACAAAGAACTCTTAAGAAGTATCCTAGTGGAAATATTGTTAACCCCCCTTACATTCCTGAAAGTAGTTTTACTTCCATTTAAAAATCAAATTCAAAACTCTCCCCTTGATTCTGGAACTCTCCACTTCCTGATTCAGAATAGATTACAACTTCTTCAAAATTTTCCGAATCCCCCTTTGTCTAGGTGTTGCAGTTGTGCTTTCTGATTTCTTTACCTCCATTGCCACCTCTCTTTCATCCAATATCATCATTAGTGTATGCATTTTCTCCCTAAAACCTTCGAGTGCTACTTCATAAGTGCTGCTTAATTCCAAAATATGAGAGCTAACCCAACTGGATGCTTTGACCTCATCATTATATTGATTCCCAGGGATATTGGTAGTAACTGGTTCGGCTTCATATATTTTTTGTATCTGCATGTTTTGCTCTAATTTTATAGCTTCTGGTACCTTTGAGCAGTTCCCTATCTCCTGCATCTGATCTCGCCTATTGGTTTCTTCACTGTGCTGTGCTATTTGCCCCTGTTGCATGTTGGAGATTTCTCTCTGCAAAGAAGTTGGAGTGGGTTCAACAATTTTTCCCTTGGAGGAAGACTCCCAGTTGTATGCTTCTAAGAACTGGGTCGCCAAGGTCTTAAGTCCACTCTGCCCTTCATTATAGCCCATGTGCCACTCCCTTAAGATTTAATGAAGCATGTGGGTGATTTTTATTTTTACCCAAACTAATTTTTGGCCTTTGATTCAAACTACTTGAAGCCTCCTGGCCCATGCGTATCTGTGCAGGCACATGGCTCAATAGGTGTGTTTAACCCACACTGGTCAAATCGTAGTTTTCCTTAAAAACCCTTGATCGTAATTCTTTACCTGCTGGTCATTGACCTTCTTAGAGAAAGTTCTATGGTTCCGTTCTTCTCCGATGTCCACCCTTATCGGAGCTTCACTCCAAATCTGCATAGTGTAACAGAGACAGCCATCTTCAATTGTTACTTTTCTTGGTACATTAGAACCATCCCCTTTAATGGAACCTCCACAATGATCTCCAATGGCTTTGAAGGTTCTTTGAGCCCAAAGATGTAATGGAAGGCCTACAATCCTAGCCAAGTTGATTCAGGTCTGTCTGTCTCTGCCGATGTGCCTATTGTTGGGTTCCACCGTTGGAGTGTCACCAGAGAGTTTTTCCAGCTCCAATCTCCTTCCACCGCTTGCTTTGCTGTAAGTTTGGAAGCAAATTCGAAAAGGAAGTAACCATTCCCCATCTCATATATAATCAAACCATGGACTTGTTTCCATAAACTGCTGGGTCATCTTCTAATTTATGATAAGATTGGTGTTTCACTGGTCCTAATCGCAAATTTCCCCACCAGACTCCTTTTTAATACTTCACTTTGAGGACTTGAGTCTTCATTAATGCAGATTCTGCCCTCCCTTTTGATTATCCCCTCTGCTTTTGAGTCATTACTCACTTTGTTTGTCCATTTAATGTTCTTTACCATCGCCGCTTAGGGAATATTCTTATCGACCAGTCTATGCTCCTCTATATTCTCCTCATGTTTATGGCAGTTAATGAATCTCCCAACGTTTTCTGCAATTACAGACCAACCAGAATTAAATGTCAGTTCAGGGATAATTATGACAGCCCTTCTTCTGCCTCTCACATTTATCAGACTGATGATGTATCTTGCGTACTTGTTCAAATTCCCAGCACAGTAGATTTCTGAGAAGACATCTTTTTTCTTCCATCTTTTAACCGTGTTCCCCTTTGTCTTGAATGCTTCTCGCAGGGTCTGAGGGATCCGCTCCACAGCCTTTACGGTGAAGGTTGTTCTCGTGATGAGTTTCTATTTCTCTGTCCAGTCATACCAGATGCTCTTGTGATATCATAGGACTTGAAACCTACCGCGAATATAGATAGTATCATCCATCAAGATTTAGTGAGGAGAGAAAGAAGAGAATGGAAAGGAGGGAAGATTCTGGTGATCAGAAGTATCACCAGGAAGAAGGAGAGAGCAAGAAGCCTAAGTCTAGGTCATTTCCTTGAAAATCGTGTCTGAGAGCTGTTTTTTTTCTGAGCAACTGTTTAATCCAAATTAATTCGAAAGTTTCCACAGTCATTACGCGACATTCAAGTTATGGACTGGTTCGAGCAACCACATTGTGTTTCTTGCTTTTTTAAGACACCAAATTACCTCCTACTAGAGCACAGTATCTGATGTAAACTGGCTATTAGAAGATGTTCCTGTCCAGTCTGCATTATCCAACAATTGCTCATGACCTTGATCTGCCAAAAATATACTTTGCCTGGGGTTGATTTTATGCATAGAACAACTGCATTGCAGTGACCATCACATGGAGAGTCCATGAACCAAGTTACAACACTCAGAGTAAAGGCAATATCAGGTCGGGTCACTGTGAGATAGTTCACTTACCCAACCGGTTGCCTATACCTTTTAGGATCACTAAGGGGTCGTTTGGTTGCTGGTTAGGAAGGGAGTTGCTCATGTATTAAAACTAGCATTACTATTATCGTTTTTGGTAGATTTTTAGTTGCTTTGTGTAAAATTCCCGATACCAAGTATGATGCTTGGTTATCATTTTGCCGTCCTGCATAAAGAATGCATGTTTAAGTTATGAGTTTCTGTATTATTTTATGCAAAAGAGAAGATAGAATAACTCACATGAATAACTTATCCCCATATTACCATTTTCTGCCTAACTCTAGCCAGCAACCAGATAACCCCTAAGCTGCTTCCCTTGTCAGGGTAGAAGTTTATTATTCATGTCCATAAGAGTGGCAATCGGTCTCTAGTATATCATACCTGTCTCCTCAAGAATGTCTAGGGCATACGTACGTTGTGAGATGATAATTCCTGATTTGGCGTGACCTCAATCCTAGGAAATACTTCAACCTACCTAGGCCCTTCGTCTGGAAATGATGAAAGAGATGTTGAAGTTTTCATAATTTGCTGTATTCCATTCTGTTAGTTTCCCGTTCAGCATCTTCAACTTTGAGGCTAAAACAAAATCAGGTCTACCAGTAACTGAAAGAATCCCACCATGCCTTGATTCTGTCTTTGAATCTTGTGTAGCCAACAACTTTCAAACTTGATGTAGGTTTTATTACCTCCTCAACCACCACATTCTAATAGTATAGGAGAGTGATCAGAGGCCAATCTTGGCAACAAAGATTGCCTGATATGTCTGAACTTCTCATCCCACTCTGGTGAAAATATTGTATCAATCCTTGAAGCTTCTCCAAGATTGTTCATTCTATTTCAAGTGTAGGATTCACCAACTAAAGGTTTGATCACCAGCTCAAGCTCCTGTATAGTGTTAGAAAATCTTTCATTGCGCTGGTGAGAGTAGAGTTGTTACTTCTCTTATTAGTGAACCTAGTGGTGTTGAATCACCACATGCAGCACGTGAGCCTTCACATAATCCTCTGATAGCTGCCAATTCCCACCAAAGAGCCTCTCTTTCGGTTCCTCTATGAGGGCCATTGACTCCAGTTGAACCAAGTAAAGGGGTTGTTCAATCTGTCTTCTGACATGTAATGCAGTAGCTTCCTGTTTGGACAAGATCGTCTGGGTAAGATCTTTTATCCTACATAATTACGATCCCCTTCTTGTTCCACTAGCCTCCAGAAATACACAATCGATTCCACTTGTTGCTCCAAAGTTCTCTGAGAAAAGTACTGTTATTTTCTTTCAACTTTGTTTCTTGTAACACCATTGCTACTGCCTTCCATTTCGATAATAATATTTTCACTACATCCCTCTTTTCTTAACTGTTCATTCCCTGCCCTTTCCAAAAGATTGCTTTTAGCTTCATTGATTATCAAATTTAAAAAAATTCCCAGTGATTCTTGGCTTCCAGCTTTATCCTTTATGCTGCTGATCGATCATTCCCTGTACTTTCTTTGAGCCCCTTGTTTTGGCAGATATAATAGAAGTGTTACATAACTCTCTCCTGGTTCATCATCATTGTTCCTTGTTTCTGGTTCTTGTGTGATCAGTTCCAGTTGCATAATCTTGTCACCCCCCCCCCCCCACAACCCAAAAAATATCTTCTGGTTCAGCAATTGTGATTGGAGTGACATAAATAATATTCTCCAGCAGTGGACAAGCTATCCTTTCTTCGTTCATTGTGTCTGAGTTGTGCCTCTGCTCTATAACATCAATTCTTGGCTGGAAGAAGACCTTTATAGGATCAGATTCTACAAGGGAAGTCTTAAAGATAGGGTGCCCATCTCCATGTTTTGAAAAGGCCCAGGACCAATTTCGATTAATTCTGCCAAGTTTGGCTAGTAAGTAAAACTTGGGCTTGCCCACCTTAAAACAGGCTCTTCCAGATTCTCCATTAATTCCCTCCATGTGTTGGGGAATGTGCACTTGGTTTGGAATTTAAAAGAACCCTGCCCAGTATAGGATCTGTCATATCATCTAGTCCTAGACCCAGGCAATTATTACTGCCAGCCCTTGATCCTCATGCAACTGTCTGTAAGTCGCCGACAGCTGTTTCTTTTCGGAATTTCTTTCCAGATCGGATGAAATATAAAAGACCCTCTGATTCGATGTTGACGTGACTGGGTTTTTTCTCCGTGTCTCCTTTGACTCCAATGTGAGGCCATCAGAGATGATTTCTTTCATCATCATCTCCCTTGCCCCAAGCTGTAGAGGAAGGCCCAATGTTCTAATCCAAGTTCTGGTGTATCAGCAATTTTCCGGCACGCAACCTGATGCCGGAGACCACCATGACGTAGTGCTTGCTTTTCCCACCTCCAGACCCCTATTAAAGTGTGCTACGCCATACTCCTAGTAGGGAATTCAAAGAGAAAATGATGGTCACCATTTCAAATACCCCTATGTAGCTGCCCCATTTGCTGTAAGCCCATCTGCGCATGTCTGGTCTGGGATCTCCTCGCCGTTGAAATGGGCCACCAAGCATCTTCCCAGAATCTCTTTATCCAGGTTTCCACCAATCTGTTGGCTTTAATGGTGTTTCCTTCACCTGGATCCACCAAGAGACTGCCAGATCTCACTGTCCATCTGTTCTTGTTAGTAGCTTCAGCATAGGAAGAGTTCAATTATTGGGGAGGAGTGACTGTTCTTATGTCGTTTCTTCTCTGAATAACATTCCAATTTTGTTTGCTGGCTTGTCACAACCCCCATTGAATGCTGATTCTGGAATAATAGCTGTGGACCTTTTACTCCCCTGTATTGCGACAACGGAAATAAATCTGCCAAAAGCATTGAACGTCTTTGTACCGAAATAAATGGCTTGATGGTCCCCAAGCTTCCACCTCCTGACTTCAGTACCTCTGACCTCTGAAGCCTTGTACCATAAATAGCAAATCCATGACACAATTTTCCAGTTGATTGTCATCTTTCTGAGCAAGTTATCTCAGTTTCTCTCCATTCAAATCATGTTTCTGACAATCTGACATTCGTTGTGATATCGTCATACTTTTCTCCTGCCTTAAAATAAATCTTTTTGACCATGTTTTTAGTCAGTCAAGGATACTTGAAAGAAAACACTGCTATCAACGATCGGCGATCCTGGAGAAAGAGCCCTTTGACTTACTAGTCCAGTGTTTGCATTGTCTCTAGGGTTTTGATTTTGTTGTAGTGAAGGATATGGCAACAGCTGTCTTTAAGATTCTCCACAGTTCATTGTCTAATGAAGATTCTATGCCAGATCTGAAGTTGAAAGACGTGAATATTGTGGAAGCATACTACAAATGGAATAATCTCTTGCAGAAAATGGCACAGAATAAGTGTCATGGTTGTATTAAATTGGATGAGCACATGATATTAGCTAGAGAATTAAAGATGCATCGAGAGGAAGTGAATGCTTTGAAGTTTGAAATGTCAGATGAGGCACTTCAGCAGATGCCAGATTTTCAGGGTCGGGTATGGAACCACATTATCATAATAATTTGGCTTCAATTTTTATGCCAATCAGTTCTTGCAAAGGGATCATAAACATCCTCTTTTACACTATTTGCAGATAGATGTGTTAAAAGAAATTGGCTGTATAGATGCTGACCTTGTAGTTCAAATCAAAGGTCGTGTTGCTTGCGAAATGAATTCTGGAGAGGAGTTGATATGCACAGAATGTTTATTTGAGAATCAACTGGATGACCTGGAACCAGAAGAGGCAGTGGCGATCATGTCTGCCTTTGTGTTTCAACAGAAGGAGACTTCTGAATCTTTCCTCACGCCAAAGCTTTCTCAGGCTAAAAAGAGGTAATCTTTCTTTTGAAAATATTTGGTTTGATATGCTTATATCTACCTTTTGATCATATTTCCTGTTCATCCATGATATATGTACTGAATTGTCGTTGATAGTTTTGGATAAGTTTTTTTTTTGAAGAGTTCCAATAAGATTTTGTGCTTGCGGTGTCTGAATTGTGGAGGGATCAAACCTGTATAGCAGCCATGTCCATTTTTCTAAATGATTCTTTAATGGATGAACTTAAAAGACAGTGTAGGACTTCTCCTTTCTATACATTAGGTTTAATGATAGGAAACTCATCAAAACTAATTGATGAGGTAATTGTTAGGGAATGTGAAATCAGATATGGCGGTAATTTTCTTTTTATTCACTGCTTTTTGGGCAGTCTAAGGTACTGACTTGATTTTTATCTCTAGGATTGGAATAATACCCATCATTCTTGTGTTTTTATGAGGAAAAAATATATCATATTAAATATGTTCTTATGTTTCACAGAATTGCATATGCAAGTTGTATGGGTCAATTATCTCTATAATTGGAATATAATATTATAAGTTAAATATGTCACTTTTTTTTCACGGAATTGCACATCCAAAGAGACACATATCACAAGGTCACATGTCAAAGAGCCATGACACTTCTTTCTTGATATAACAAGTGGATGCTATGAAGGTAGAGGTGGAGAGTGAGTTGTGGTAAGCAATTTTTGTTGGGTGTCCCAAATTGATGGTGGAAATGGACTGTTGTTTTCTTATATGGTTTGGGAAATTCTAATTGCACGAGCTCGATTTTGGGGTTGAGTTAGGCTTAAGGTCCATTTCTTATCATGCTATTAGAGCTAGACCTAGTTCCTATTCTTGCTTCACTCAGTTTTGGGACCCAATATTTGTTGTTCACTCTCCAGATGTCTAGTCCTGAGCATGCGAGGAATGTTGAAGTGTTCTACATTGGTGGTAAAAATGGGTTGCTGTCTCCGTATATATATATATATATATATATATATATATGTTTTTTAGAAGGTAACAACTTATATTGTATTC
>JBDJHY010000096.1:1109539-1119802 GCA_039654485.1 Withania somnifera
TAAGCATCGGAGAACTACCCCGGGGATCACCCTGGGCTTTGTTTTGCAGATAAGAATTGAAGCCTTCACATACCGGATAGAGCATTATACGTTGGAGGTTTGATAAGATTTTCAGTGACTTATCACTGGGCATTCAAGAACAATAGATACGACACTGAAGCCTAACCTAAAAAAAGAAAATACTGTCAGAAAACAAAAGGAAAAGAGACAAGAAGGAGTAAGGATAGAATGAAGAACGTAAAAAGTACCTGGGATAGTACTGACCACTGCAACAGTTGAGATATTGCATTGGTCCCTTGGGGATATGAAACCCCGACCACTTGAAATCAGATATTAAGACTTACATACAAGTTGGTGCTCAAGAAAGAATAGAGAGGAACCTGAGAAAATACAAGTACCTTGGAACTGTGAAGAGGATAGAAAGAGTTTCACCATCGCCACCAGAGATATAATACAACAAGTGATTCAAAGAAGTGCACAAAAACAACGATTGACCATACTCCCTTCAGGCAACATAATCGGACAATAACAACAATGACAAAAGGGAAAGAGTGTTAGAGACTCTCTGGAGATCAACACTTATACTACCCAGGTTTTTTTTTTGGACTCGGTCATATTATTAGGCCAGCTTATTTTAGTTTTTGATTTTGGACTTGGTCACTTGACTTTACTTTTTTTCATTTTCTTATAAATAAAAGGATCTTTGGACAAAATTTTTAATTAAAAAAAAAAGATAATAGCCTTATATAATTTAAATCCATAAAAGTAAAACGTGATAATTAAAAATGAACGGAGTAAGTATCTGATACTTTATCCATTCAATTTTATTTGTCCATCATTTCAATAATAGAATTTCACTTTTGCTTCTCCCTATTGACATATATAGAACAAGATAATTACTTTTTTAAGGACCCGCTTAATTTTATTTAAAAAATAATTTTTAAAAAGTCAAATTTTAATAAGTTCTAAGTTAAAAAAATTGAAAAGTCATGAGGTACCTACTCCTAACTTTTTAAAAATTAATTTTAACTTTTTTAAAAAAAATATCCAAAAATTTTTTAAGACTAAAAACTATTTAAAAATTAATTGACCAACTTTTAAGCTAAGTCAAACACCTTGTAAGTATGATTTATTCTTAGTATTAATTACTTATTTCCTACATTATTTTTTAAAATCTAATATTAAACATCATAAATAAGGGTAAAGAGATAAAATGACTATGTTACTAATAGGGGTATGCATTGGTTAGTTCAGTTTCATCTTATGTATTATTGGTTATGTTCATCAATTTTTTATTTTTAAATACGCTAAATCAATAACTAAATTAATAAAATATTTCTTTATTAATTTTTAATTTATTAACTAATATGAAAGTACTATAAAAGTACAACATAAGTAAAATAATTTATTCTTAATTTATTGTGTGCAGTTTGAACTGAATATTAATTTTAGAAAAAATTGAATCTTAAAATAGAGATAAAAAGGTGAAAAAAATAAATAAAAGGTGAAAATACATTGAATTAGGTTGAATTTACCCACCTCTAATCAATAAATATTTTTTTTCCAAGTTTGATAGGTAATAGAATTACAAGAGGTACGTCCATGAGGCTTAGCTCAACGGTCATCGGGTCCACTCCTTGCAGTGTGTCTTCACACCCGGCGTGGAATCGATACCTGACAGCAGCAAGAATTGCTGCTAATTATAGGGTCATCCTCGATGTTGTGTAGGTTTTCTGGACTATGTCTCGGCACTGAGCGATAAAGGGATCTACGAAATCGTTGAGACACTTCAAAAGAACACCCGTCTGGACACTGAGCGATAAGGAAAACTACAAAATCATTAAAACACCTCAAAAGATATCCAAAATATAAGGGTTGCCCAAGACTAGGATTCAAACCTTTTAGTAAAAGAATTACAAGAGGTACGGTCTAGCTATTTGCCCATTTTATTCACGTTTTTTCTTTTAACATTTAATTCACCAATTACCTAAAACCTAAAGTGATACTGCAAAATCCATTCATTGTACGGACTAACTACCGCTTCTTCTCCAATTTTTCATTCAAAGCTCAAATGCCATGAACACCCTAGCCCTATCTCACCACCGACCAGTTCAATCCATCTCCGGTCACCGTTCCTCCATTTTCTATGGTCACTCTGTCGCCGCCGCCGCCACTTTTATCTCTTTCTCCAGATCCTCTCCTTTAACTGCTGCTCGAATTCCGATTCTCAAATGCTCCGCCGCTGTTTCTCCTCCTTCATTAGGTAACCTTTTATGAATTCCACTGTAGTAGTTACTCAGGTATATATTTAAAAATAGTCACAAGATTAAGCGGTGGAAACGGTTAGCAGTTTCATAATCCAAATTTTCAATGTCAAAGTGACCTTTGGATACAAATTATGAGAATGTGTATTTGTTCTCAGTATCTGTCATTAAGAGAAAAAGATTAAATCCTTTTAAGAAATAAAGTTTTTGCCGCCTTCATTGGGTATCCTCTGTGCCTGTCTATTTCAGAGATAGTTCTAGAATTTTTTGAATTCCAATGCATTGGTTACTAAGCTAGATATTTAGTATTCTTAGCTGCTTCAATTTGTTTGGGTACGAGGGTCAAAGCTAATGTTCAATGTGAATTCACACATAAAGTTATTATTTTTCTCCGAAATAAAATTTACTTATTTTATTAAAAAAGTTGTGGGTAGGGGAAGGGGAAAAGGAGGAGGAAATTACAAGGTGGAATCGAACCTTCATCTATAAGACGAAAGTTTTGGTAGTTAATCAAGTGAGTAACTAAGATTTCCTTGGAAATAAAATTTTAATATTTAGAAGCCAAATGAAAAGTACTATGAATCATCATAGTTAACAAATTAAAATATTTACAAGGTATTCGTAAAAATTATTCTTTGATTGTACAAATAGTAACTAAAACAAGCAAATTAAAGTGGAGGGAGTATAATATTTCAACATTTTAGTTATCGATTTTAGTTTCACCACCTTCATTAGATGGTTCTAGAGTACTAATTCAGTGAGTTTTGAGTACTGTTGTAATGGTTATTCAGCTATATATTTGTCATTTTTTTTTAAAAAAAAATCTTTAACAGTATATTTGATTTTTAAAATCTTGAACTACTTTGTCTTTAATATTTGTCTTTAGAGCTTCTCTGAACTTTAGCATTTATATATAATTTTTTCAAAAGACTATACTTTTAACTGTTATATAGTTTGGCTTCCTTCCCCAGGACCTAGGGCCGAGCTAGAGTGTACTTTCAAACCCTGTATTTACTTGAAGGAATTCATTATCTTCATTTAATATGTACAAATTATTAAATTTTTTTCAACGGCCATAGTTTTTTGGCCAGTTTTTGCATACCTCAACTAAATTCATAGGATACCTGCGACCTCCCACCTGCAATGTATACCAGGTAACTCTGTCCACCAAGGCTAGGACAGATGGGAAGAATCGTCTAGTGTTTTGTACAAATTATTAATTTAGAACTCATTAACTCAAAAGGACTAAAATTCCAAACCATAAGCTTCAAACCCTAGTTTCGCCTCTGCCTAGGGCCCACTATACCCTCTATGCCATCTAACTCGGAGGTAGATCCATGATGTTTAGTCAGTAAGTGTAGCTTAATGGTGCATTCCTTACTCCTGTCTGACAATCAGCTTGAACTTATCATTGAATGTGTAGAATACTAAGTTGCCTTCCCTCTCCTCTTAGTATGAGTGCATCCACTTTTGGGACTGTCCAGGAAGGGAACTTCCTGCCCGAACCGCAATTTAGAAGTTGAATAAAAAAAATTCAGCAATATATATCAGTCGTCTCAAGGACATTTGTATTTTGTTGTATTTTCAATGCTGTCTCGCTAAATTTTCTAGACATTAATTTTATGATGGTAACTTTTGGATGTTTTCCGGTTCTGAGATGATTTAGTTAGTGTAGTGGACGATTCTGTGAAGTTCAAGGATGCTGCCAAGCATGGGAATTTGATCCCTCTCTACAGGTCTATATTCTCTGATCACTTAACTCCAGTCCTTGCTTACCGTTGTTTGGTGAAGGAAGATGATAGGGAAGCTCCAAGCTTCTTGTTCGAGTCTGTAGAGCCTGGTCTGAAGGTTTCTAATGTCGTAAGCTCCTTGTTCTACCTCTGTTTAGTTCCTTGATTAAAATTGGATAGTCCATGAAAATTATATTGCTCTGTCTGTAAACAAATGTTGGGTTTGAAATGAAATTTACCTTATTAGAAACGATGTATAAGTACTATAACTCACAACCTTTTATAGTGAAAGCAGTTTGAATTGTTTCCTTTGCAAATCTACAAAGTAAAACTTCTTTTCTCCCAAAATAGTGATTCCTCTTCAGGAAGGAGGGAGTACTGATATTCACAAAGAGCACATGGGGAATTATTGATGCTTTTATTCTCGTCTGCACTATCCTGCGTCAGCACAGTTCTAAATAATCACAGAAGTTACTTGCTGATAGGTTACGCCTTTCTATGTTTATTGATGAGTTAATTATGCTAGGGTCGATACAGTGTGATTGGGGCTCAGCCGACAATGGAAATTGTTGCAAAAGAGAACATGGTGACAATTATGGATCACCTTGAAGGAAGCAGAACAGAGGAATTTGTGGAAGATCCAATGATCATTCCTCGTAGGATTATGGAAAGATGGAAACCTCAATGCATAGATGAGCTTCCTGAAGCATTTTGTGGTAAGAAATTACACTTCAACTACTTGAGTTTATTAGCATGAATACTTATCTAGCATGGTGATGTCATCACCTGGATTTACTGTGTAAATAAGCACTTGGGGTTCAATATCAGTTATCTGCCTCATATGAATGGAAAAACATTATGTTAAACTTTTGTTTAACAATTTTAAAGTTTCTTGGCAAGCTGCTCTGCTGTTTTGTTGTTTAATTCTGTCCAATTGCTAAATATATCATTCTGATGGCACACACCTTATTATTTAACAGTCTTTATGATCCAGCTTCTAGTTGTTGCTTGGTTGGCTTTATTTACAATATGCTTCAAATTAAATTTCTTGATTTGTGTCTAATAGATGGCATGTGGGCTGCAATTTTTATCTTAGTTCCCAGATATGTGATATATAATACTTGATTTTGGTGTATAACTAGAAGTTGGTCCATGCTTTGCATATTTTTGGTTTTTGGTGTATAACTAGCACTTGGCCTGCTTTGCGCTTGATAATTTTGCATATTTTGTTTTATTGTTCGATACTTTTACATGTGTTATGCAATTATTGCAATTGCTTTTCTCTCAACATTAAAGCCAGAGAATATAATTACTGTACATGTGGGAACCCGAGCTCAATAGAGCATTCAAATCCCATGCCTTTCATTAATTAAATTGCTTTTTTCTGTTGCTCTTTTGTTTTTGTGCCTGTTCTTTCTTGTTTGCTTCTTCTCTTTCCTTTTTTCTAGGCCCCATTTTGAATTTTGTCTTCTTCTTTTTGTCCTTTCTTCCTTTGATATTTCTCTCCCATTTCCCCCCCTTTTCTACTTTCCATTTTTGTCTTTGTTGGTTCATTCCTGTGTTATAAAATCATTAAAAAGTAGAAATATCCACCTCCTTACTCAATTTGTATTTTTAGAATCATTTTTACAATCAAAGCTCAATTCTTTTCCCAAATTCTTTATGGTCTCTCTCTGTTTTCTTTTTCTTCAACTTTGGATATGTAAACTGAGTTTTCTTTACAAATAATGGTGCTTCTTTTTTATCGTTTTTGAAGTATGAAAGCTCGTTTAGAACAATTGTAACCTGAATGATTTTTTTCTCAGTGATAATAGTATTAATTATAGTTTACTTGTTAAGACATCATGGCAAAGTTTTATAGCATTATACTGCACCCATTCTATAGAAATTCTTGATACGCCCCTGCTTCTATGATGTAAAACTCTTATATTGCCTTCATGATACTCCTTAAAATCTTTACCTTTCATGATGTAAAATTCTTATATTGCCTTCATGATACTATCTATAAAAAATTAAAATAATGTGTTTATCATTTATTGTGAGTAATTCAAGAGGCATTTAAATGGTTCTGATATCCCACAACATGAAGCAGAAAGAAATAATGTGAAATGGAATCCCATTTAAGATGGTATACATATAAAGAAAAATCTATTAACAACTCTAAATTATAGTGGGAGAATGGAAGAGAAAGAGAGGCAAAGAACTATCTTGTGGATTTATACAATCAATTTAAGGAGTGTAATAATTGAAAATTATGCTCGTTTCTTATATTTGAATAAAATAAGAATTTAATCGAAAAAAATCTAGAATAAAGTAAGAGTCCATGTCAGCAAAAGTTGGAAAGAGGGAAGGATGAAGCGAGATTATGTGTTGAATAAGATTAGGGCAAAAGGTTTCAGTGTTTGTATATGATAATTGATATCTTTATACACAGATTCATCTGAGAAGAGAGTGAAACTTAACTATACCTAATGTTGTAGCTTTTCCTTTGCAGGAGGTTGGGTTGGTTACTTCTCATATGATACTGTGCGTTATGTAGAGAAAAAGAAGCTACCTTTCTCAAATGCTCCCATGGATGATAGGAATCTTCCTGATCTTCATCTAGGTCTTTATGATGATGTAATTGTGTTTGATCATGTGAAAAAGGTACTTTAGTTTTGGGTCCCCAACAAACCTTCATTTTACTGTTTTCCAGATTTACAGTATCCTTTTTTTTTTCTAGGACCTATCCGGTTCATGAACATATGCTTTGCCTTTCATTGAACTGCATCAATATTAGCAATTTAATTTTATTTTTTCATACCTGGGTAGATTCCTTCAATTTGTCATGCATATTTAGCCATTCATTATGGACTATTCTCTTTATTTTTCTTGGAATTTTTGGATTTGAGTATATAAATTTGAGTTATCTTTTAGAGTTGAGTTAGGCCTAACTACATTAGTTTACATGATTACCTTCGTGATCAACTTCTAGTAGTTGGTGTTTCTGAATCATCAATTTTTTTGCATCAAAATGCACCTTGTTTAGTAACACCGATAACAACATATCCTGTGTTAGTCCCACAAATGGGGTTTGGGAGGGTAGGATGTTCATAGATCTTACGAGTTTTCGGCTAGAAACATCCTTGAACTATTTGGTAAACTTAAAGTTCATCCTTGTCATATTATAGTAAACAGAATACATGCCTTGAACTAATTTAAATGTTACTATACTTGTCGTTCTGTTTATTTCTGTTAAAAATTAACTGCATAGACAAAGCTACGCCACTTTCTTCTGTCCAAGTATCTTCCGTCTTCCTCAATCACATGTAAAAGCATTCATATTCTTTCTTCAACAACTAAAGGAAATTGATTAGATAAAAATTCAGTCCATCAGATAAAAACACAGCTATGTAAAATTAATTGTGTAGAGCCATTGAAGTGTGATGGAAAAAAAGATATTTCTTCGATCGATCTCTTGCTCAAAATATTGCTAGAGCTTCTCTCTTTTTGTTCTTTTTTTCTTTTAAAGCTAATTTTGTATTACTTCCTTCAGTTCCAACACTTGGGGGTGGGCTGAAAAATATTTTTCAATTTTCTCATGTTCAGTTGGTATGCTATTAATTTTTTTTAAAGAAAATAATCTCTTTCAAAATGAGAAAAATGACTTCTCTTATAAAAGTAGGGAAAGCAAGTACCACAATGCATCTTATATTGATTATATCCTCCAACACACCTCATTTTCACCACTACCCTCGTAGCCGCATCTCTACCACCCCGCATCCTTACCCTACCCCCACGCCCCATATATAGTATTCATTTAGAGTATAAACAAATGCTTTTAGGATAAAATTCTTTTGTTTATATACCGAACACAAAAAGTAAATGAGAAACTCACTTATTTTTATAGAAAATATTTTTTTTCCTACCCAAACACCCTAAATCTCTTTGAATCATTTTACCAGACAGATTATTTTTAACTAGTTTAGCAGATCTTTGTTATTGTGTGGTTATTTGTAGTTTCCTTAGGAAATACATTTATAATCTCTTTCAAGATGAAGAGAATAGAAATTAATTAATTCCACTCGTCAATTATATTAATCAATTAAGACTCTCATATGGGAAAGGAAAGAAGAGAGACCATGGACTTGACTTTTGCCTTGATTTATAAAGCGCAACTCTATTGTGTCAAAACTATAGCTCTTCCGTTGGTAATGGTGTAAAGAGTTAGAGGATATGGTTTCTCTGTGCAAAAGCTCTCGGACTTTCCGGATGAAAGAAAAGTTCCTCTGAAGGTTGAAGAGGATAGAATAGGAATACGTGGGGATAATATATGTTTTTAGCCATTGGTTTTGGACAGAAACTAAACAGGAGGATGATTGTTGCAACATTTATATTAGTTAAGGGATGATTTTGTTTACTATAATAGCTCAAGGATGTACTTTAGGTTTGACCCATAATTCAAGGATGATTTTAGCCAAAAACTATAGATGTCACCCCCACATTTGCTAAGTAATTAATAAGAAAACCAGTATGAATTAGTTCTTAGAGTGATCAATATTTGCAGCTGATAAGTGTCATTCACTGTATATGGTATTATGGTCCATCACTTCAATTTATGTTTGATTGCAGACTGCATTTGTCATACATTGGGTGCGGTTAGATCGGTTTGCTTCAGCAGAGGAGGCGTACAATGATGGTACAACCAGATTAGAAGCATTGATGTCTAAAGTACATGATATTGAGCCGTAAGTTAATCTCACTTCTCCTTCTAAAAATTAAGTACCTTATATTCTGCTCCTTTCCTCTCATTCATTTGCTTGTAATGGTTTCTTCTTTTAGTCCTAGGTTGGCTTCAGGGTCGATAAAACTTCATACTAGCCTATTTGGTACTTCATTGAAAAAGTCAACCATGACAACTGAAGACTACCAGAAGGCTGTTTTAAAGGCCAAGGAGCATATCCTGGCTGGGGACATTTTCCAAATTGTTCTTAGCCAACGTTTTGAAAGACGAACATTTGCAGATCCATTTGAAGTATACAGAGCACTACGAATCGTAAATCCAAGTCCTTATATGACTTATCTACAGGTTTGCCTGTTTTCCTTGAAATTTTTGACTCTTCAGGTTCGATTTTTCTAGGTCTCTCACAAAAGATATGTTATCAGGCTAGGGGGTGTATTCTTGTTGCTTCGAGTCCCGAAATTCTTACTCGAGTGAAGAAGGTAAATCAACTGGCATTATCCGTTCTAGTTTGCAGATTGCATGCTGATTCACCTGCTCAATTCCATTTGTCATTTTGTCTAGCATTAACAACTTCGCTAATAATCCAAAACTATCCTTTTTTTATCCAGAAAATAGTTACCAATCGGCCCCTAGCAGGGACTATTAGAAGAGGTAAGACACCTGAGGAAGATTACATGTTGGAAAATCAAATTTTGCATGACGAGAAACAGTGTGCAGAGCACATAATGCTGGTTGATTTGGGAAGAAATGATGTTGGAAAGGTTAACACTCTTATTTCCTTTTTACTTCTTTCAATAGATAAATGGAAGTTTGCATTATTAGAAGTGTGGTATTTGATATTTTATATGCCTAGTCTCGATAAATCCACGTCTGGACTTGTAATTGGATAGCTGAAAATAATTGCTCATCTTGTTGATTGTAAATTTTCAGTTCTTATTGCTTATTGCTACGTTGGTTTCTTCCAGCTTCCTCTGGACCACATTGACCTTTATCATACTCCTCTCATTCAATTTATGTGATACCGTTTGAAACATACAAAGTTTAAAAAATAAAGGAAGACTTTGAAGTTTGTGATCTAAAATACTCCTCGGCTATTTGTGTGGCTATAAATCACATTAAAGTAAGGATGAAAGCAGAATTTCAAGTTAAATTGTATCCAATTATGGAAAATATATATATAAAAAAAAAAGAAATTTGCAATTTAAAAAATTGTGGATATGAGACATTCTTTTTAGGTCGGACTAAAAAGGAAAGTGTGCCACATAAATTGAGATAGAGGGAGTATATATTGAGGCAATATTTGTGATCTAAAATACTCCTTGACTATTTATGTGGCTATAAATCACATTAAATTTAGGAGGAAAGCTGAATTTTCATGTGAAATTGTTTCTAGTTATGGAAAATATCAACCAAAAAAAAAAAAAAGAAATTTGCAATTTAAAAAATTATGGAAATGAGACATTCTTTTTGGGACGGACTAAAAAGGAAAGAGTGCCACATAAATTGAGATAGAGGGAGTATATATTGAGGCAATATTTGTGATCTA
>JBDJHY010000096.1:1126743-1138003 GCA_039654485.1 Withania somnifera
CGTGATCGGGTACTGACACTGACTCCCTATTTTTTCTCAAGGTTTGATACTTAATTGGTGTTGGGAGAGCTTCTTAAATCGAGTTCATTGTCGGATCGAGTTTCGAGTCCCAAGTCGAGGTTAGAATCCTGAAGGTCAAATTCGAGAGTTGGGTCTCAAATCGAGATTGAATTTCAAGTCTTGTGTCTTGGATCAACATTGAGAGATTGGTATCAAGTCGAGAGTTTGGTATCGAAATTGGGAGTTGGGTCCCGAGTCAGGAATCGAAAGTCGGGGTCGGGAGTTGAATCTCGAGTTAGTATTGTGAATCGATACCAAAGACATGAGTTAGGGTGATAAGTTGGGGGGTGAGGTTAAAAAAGAATTTTGAAAAATATTTTCCTTACTTTTTATAGAAAAGTCATTTTCCTTAAATTTGAGGAAATAAGTTGATTTGAATATTTTTATTTTGCATTGAATATTTTTATTTTTCATTGTATCAACTAAATCTATTTGAATCAAACAAAATACCACAAAAAAAGAGAACTAATGCTAAGTTAAGAAACACCAATAATAATATCTTCATTATAATTTCAGAAATAAAATTTAAAAAATAAATAAAATATACCAATCTTGTAAAATAAAAAAAAAATATTTTCCACAAATCCTACTATAAATAAAGAAAGATGTAGCACACGAAATAACAATCGAGCAATTATAGTAGCAAATAAACTAAATTGTCTCATCAAACTTACAGAATTTATCCCCAGTTTCAGGATTACTTTACTTTTTTTAGGGTTCTAGCACTTGTGTCCATGCCATAAAATTACGTGGAGTCCATGCAAAAATATAGAAATAAAAACAAATCGCTAGGAAAATTCTAGGAAGCTTCATTTTCAAAAAATACGCAAACTCCCATTTCTCGTCTTCTATAAAACCCAAGAACACAAGTGTTTTAAACTATAAAATAATGCATAGAATTTTTCTCCTCTTAAAAATAAAATAAAATAATTCCAATTCTTCATTTTTTTTTTCTTGTTGGAAATAAATAATGGGTTCTCTAAGGGATTTGGAGAATAATGGAGAATTTAGAGTGGAAGAATTAGAGGGGAAAAATGATGAAGAAATTATTATTATCAAGAACAAGAAGAATGCACAAAAAATTAAGGTGTTAAAGAAATTGTTGGTTAATCTTCAAGAAATTATATTAGGAACAAAGCTTTGTTTGCTCTTAACAGCTATCCCTCTAGCAGTACTGGCTCAATATTATCAATTTGCAAGAGTTAGTATTTTTATTTTATTTTTCGATTTCTTCTTCCTTATTTTTATTATATTTCTTTAAATATTTTTGAGAATATAGGGAATTTTTTTTTGTACTCACCGTTTGAGCAAAATGTGAAAAAAGAAAAAATAAAATTATGGACCGACGCCTTTGGCCTAAAAGAGTCACGGACCGATCATAGACCTTATTGAATAAGTGAAACACCTAAGAGGGATAAATGAATAATGAAATACATTAACTATCTACTCTCAAGTTAAACAGTCAAATAATGAGCTAATTATTTTTACCACGTAGAAATTATAAGATCACCCTAAAAACATATTTGATATTTATGGGTTATACATCGAACATAAAATCCTGTTTAAATAAACATATTACCTGTCAAAATTGTTCTCTTTAAGACTCTAGAGAACAAAGAGTAATTATTATTTATTTGAGTGTAATTTATATATCGGTTAGCATTAAAAAAAAAAGCACTTTATTTCATATGTAAGTTAAATTAATTTTATATGATAGACTTTGGAGCACAAAAGTCATATTAAATGACCAATATCCTTTTTGTAAATTCAGACCTAGAATTTAAAACTCTAGAGTATTTTCTATACGATATAAAATTTACCTATTAATATTTAAAATAATTAATAATTTAAAATATTTTAAAATAATAAAATAATTATTTATCAAATAAATATGATGAGGATTATTATATTTTGTATTTTTTCATGTGATGAACAGCCCTGGATTTTTGCTTTTAGTTTGCTTGGACTTGCACCTCTTGCTGAACGTGTCAGCTTCTTGACTGAGTAAGTTGCATTTTTTTTTAATTATTATTTTAATTTCTTATTTATTATGAAAAAAATTCCTAACAGGATTTTTCTTTTTTTTTTCTTTAATTATTTTTTTTCCTTTCTACCTCAAATTGAAAAAGACAAATTGCTCACTTCACTGGTCCAACAGGTATGCATTTGTTTTTATATCATTTTACTTATTTTCATGTCCATTAAAAAATAATAAACTTTACAAAATTATTTTATTTATTTAATTTTTTCTTTTAGAATTGAATAATATTAAAGATATCTACTTATTTAATATTAAAGGTATAGTTAGAAACAATTGCTAAGTTAGAATTCTTAAAGTATCAATTATTTTGGGATAATACTTTAGCTAAGGCAACTGTTAACTTGGAATGGAAGTTTGTCTTAGATTGTTTTATAGTGATTTTAAAGATAGGTATCTCAATTATTTGGTATTTAAAAAGTACAGGAATACAATAAATAATTTAAGACAGAAAAATTACATTAATTAAGTTAAAAAATGATAATTGTTTTGATTTAATGCAGTTGGGGGTTTACTTAATGCAACCTGTGGCAATGCAACAGAGATGATAATTGGGTTATTTGCACTTTATCAAAGGAAAATACATGTCCTAAAGTATTCTCTTTTGGGATCCATTCTTTCCAACTTACTTCTTGTTCTTGGTAGCTCTCTCTTTTGTGGAGGACTTGCCAACATTAAAAAGGAACAGAGATTTGACAGGGTAAGATTCTAACTTCTTTATATCTAACTTTGTTAGATGCTTTTGGAGTTTGCTCATATCGAATTGTTCAAGGAATAATGAAGGCAATGTTCGACCTCGGAAAAGATAGTGTTTTGCCTTTAGAATGTCGTTTGGTACATAGAATAAATTATGATAATTCCTGGACTAATTTATCTTATATGGGTTGTTGTATAAAGTAATTTAATATTGAATGGGATAAGGTGGGATATCTCAAAGACTAAGTTTGATATTAGATTTATACTATATTTGGTTGATGATATAAATTAGTCCGGAATAAATTTATACCATTAATGAAACATGATATACATTTAATACCAAACTTAATCATGGGATATACCACCTTATCCCACGTATCAAACAACTGAGCGTATAATAAACTTCAATGCAAAGTCGTCGCACTTTTGGTTTTTTTTAATAGATACTTGAGGAAACTTTGTATATTAATAATTAAAAAAAAAAAAAACAAAGCAACGAACAACTTCTTTTTTTAAACAACAAACATTCGTTGCTAATCCTATTTAACAACAAATTAGCAATGGATTATCAAAAAATTGTTAATTACGGGCAATTTAATGTCAGATTAAGAGTCTTTTTTTTCGTGTGTGCGTGCGTGCGTGTTTTGACATTTGTTTTTATTTTTCATTTTGGAACAGAAACAAGCTGATGTAAACTCACTTCTCCTACTACTGGGATTGCTTTGCCATATGTTGCCACTGATGTATAGATTGGTTTTGGGGCCAGCAATTAACACAAATACTAATGTAACAAGTTCAATATTGGGATTGTCTAGAGTTAGCAGCATTTGTATGCTAATAGCATATGCTGGTTATCTCTTCTTTCAACTGAGGACACACACACAATTGTTTGAATCCCCCAAGGAGGTAAGTTGTCGTCAAACTTCTCTATAACGATGTTGTGATTGTTAAGTGAAATACTATTATAGAGAACGTAAAATATTAAAATGAAAAAGTGGTTCCAACTAAAACTTGGTTGTTATGACATTAATGTTATTATAAAGAGGTCTAAATGTATATGTATGATGCCATATGAGCAGGAGGAAGAAGAAGATAAAGTTTCAGAAGATGAAGAGGCAGTGATTGGATTTTGGAGTTCATTTGCTTGGTTAATTGGCATGACTATAACTATTGCTCTATTATCCGAATACGTTGTTGGCACGATAGAGGTACGCAACGCTAATATGTTGTTCAATGGCTCGTACCTAACAGAATTTGTAGATATCTAACGCTAGGATTTGTACTATATGATGTAATTGAGTTTTTTCTGGTCCGCAAAATTAGAATATTTAATCTTGGCATAAAATTAACATTCATGTATTATTCGTCTCATAACAATTCATTCAATGTTCTAATCTCAGGCTGCATCAGATTCTTGGGGGATTTCTGTGAGTTTCATAAGCTTAATATTATTGCCAATAGTGGGAAATGCAGCAGAACATGCAGGATCCATCATCTTTGCTTTAAAGAACAAGTTGGTAAGATGCACAATACTAAAAATTAAAAATTTAATCGGTATTTATACTAACCCCATAAGTACAATGCAAATTCGATCGAATCAAGATCCCAATCAGGATGAACTGGAAAGGGATTGTCTTAGCTACTGTGGTGTATATATGTTAGGAATGGCACCATAGCCAAAGTTGATCGAGGTCTAGAGATTGAAAGGATACTTTATCGAATATGCCAATAAATACATTATACATTTATACAAGATATATAATCTAAATGAATATATATATATATATATATATATATATACCAATGCAGGATATATCTCTAGGTGTTGCATTGGGGTCAGCTTCTCAGATTTCTATGTTTGTGGTAAGAATTTTGGCAATATTTTGTTTATTCATATACTATTTTTTTGTTTAGAGTTTAATTTTTAAGTTATGTCGTATCAATTTAACGGGAAAACTTTTCTTATAGCCTCTCTCCCTCACTGTTGAAGTAGTGGTGCAGATTGCATATACTATACCCTCTCCAAACCCCACTTTGTGAGAATATACTGGATTTCTTGTTGTTGTTGTTGTAGTACTTTTTTTCTTATTAATCTATTAAAAAAAAGATACCTTTCTTTTGAGAAACTAGTTAATTTTAGGATAACCATTTTAATGAATATCTTGTTGGAACCTTAATGGGAGGATCATTTAGATGAAACGTGTGTGGAACTCTCACCATCACTTATATTTAAAAGGGTAACTTTGATGTACTTTGTATACATTTAGCTTGCATGTCAAAATAATTTCTTTAAATGTCGTGGCACGGTCAAACACCGTTATATACAATGGGATGGAGCCATCTGGAAGGCGGAGATAGCATACTAATAACATAACAGATTATTTATAACGTCTAAGTGGTCACTTAAAAGATAACTATAATTAATTAGCCATATAACTCGGATTATTTACTTACCACAATAGATGCTTTTATATTATGTTGTTCAGATTTTCCAAAATTGATGTCGTACTCATGCCGAATCTTTTATAAAAATACATTAATTTTGAAGAATTTGACACGTGTTTGCCATTTTCAGGTACCTTTATGTGTGATTATAGGTTGGATAATTGGTGTGGATATGGATTTGGATTTTAGCCTACTGGAAACTGGTTCTCTTGCTTTCTCAATCATCCTCATTGCCTTTACCTTGCAGGTTGACAACAACTTCTATTTATTGCTCATTCTCTCTATATGAACTTATAATGTTCATGTAATAGCTAATTATGTTGCTTGAATCCAGCACTCGTATTGGATTCTTAAAAATATTCTAATTCGTAACACATCCATTAGTATTTTTTTTTGAAGAGTCTAAGCAACATATATAGCTAAAAAGCTAAACTCACTTTAACCTACAACTTGACTAATTTCAAAAATAAGGAAATAAATAAATAAAAGATAAAAAGGAAAGAAAAACTCAGCTTTGGACTCGGAGCCAGATTCTTCTGAATTCAATACTTCATAAATTTGTGTATCTGAATGATATGCTAAGAACAATAAAGGTTAAATTTATAAAATTTTAAATTCTGAAGCCGCCTTTGTTTTAGGTCTTTCATAGCATAGTATCATTGTCCCATGTAAAAATTAAACTAGATAAAAAGTATAATATATGTTCCAAAATTTGAAGAAAGCAAAACTTTTTACTAATAATAGAAATATTGGGTGGTCCAAAAGGGAAATATTTTGTTTATTTGTGCAAACTAGGAGAATATATAAGAATGACATTGAAAGATTATGGTACAAGACAAAAATTAAGGATGTGATCCTCAAATTATAAATGTGGAATTTAGATACATTAGAATTTGTTTGTGGATATTTGGATATTGAAATTGATACATTAAAATTTTAGATACATGAAAATTTACTTGCTGATATTTAAATATTGAAATTGATACATACATGTGCACATCCGTTCTCTTGGTATATTTGTTGATATATCTGATTTATGAAGTATTAGATACATTTTTTTATCTTCAAATCCCAAAAATTACTATAGATACATGCTACTCAAAGTATCATAGATACATTCGACACAATTCTTCTTCATTTCAAATTTCAAAAACACTACAAATACATGTGACTCAATATATTACAGATAGGGTGGCAACCGGTCTGGCCCAAGGCAAACCATAATACCGGACCGTACAGTAACTGGGCCATCCGGTTCGGTCCTGATTGACCATTTTGGACTGGTCAACCCAATTCGGATCAGCCCGGTTTTTCAAAAAAAATTTAAAAAATAGAGATAGTATATTATTGTATATATATTTATCGTATAATACATCTCTTTAATATATAATTTTGTATATTTTCTTAATATATAGTATATATCTTTAGTAAATAATACATATCTTTAATATATAATATATATCTAAGTTAAGGGAAAACCAAAAATAAGAAGTGGAAGGAGGAAAACTAGTTGTAAATTGGTGAAACTTTGAATGGTCATGACTTTGCGCTCGGGTGTCCGTTTATTTTTTTTATTTCACATATTTTTCAGTTTGGCCGAGCCAATTTTCAAAAAAAAAAACTCTTTTATCCCATTCGATTAAGACTTTTCCCCAATTCGATGTCGAAATCATCATTCATTTTTAGTAAAAATCGCATGATAGAAAACGATCTCAAGATCAAAATGTCGTGGTAACGCTTATGTTAACGCGAATTTTATTACCTAAAATTTAATTTCTGAAAACAAGGTAGATGACATTTGTAAACAATACAAGTATTAAAGTATTTTCATGTCTTCAATAATTGTTACTTGGTTTGTTAGTATAGAATGTTTCACTACAATTCTTTTGTACCTCAACATCAAGGGATCAAACCGGAAGCGTTGAGAATAGATGATGGAAAATATAGAAAGCATGGGCACATTATTAATATGTTTAATATATATATTATTAGTAAGTCTTCTATATTCGTACTAATTTTAAACTATATTTTTGTATGAATTAAAGAAGTTTAATTTAAAAAAAAAAAATAAAAACATTGTCCGGATCGGATTGGACACTATTCACATGGGTCAGGCCGGTCCGGATAAGCATTTCAACCAGGATTGGCTCGGCCCATTTGGGACCGGCTCGGAAAACGGCGAATTGAAAACCGGTCGTGTCAAAATTTTTTTGGACCGAACCGGATCATTGACAGATTAAGATAAATTCAACACAATATAACAGTAAAAACTTAGGATGGATGGTAATTTTTAAAACATATGGGATATGATGTAATTAGAGTCTAAAGGGATAGGATTTATGTAAGTTATCCTAAATTCAAATCCATGTAGAAAGTCCACATTACAGATAAATTAAATACTCCGAATAAAGGTGACTCCATAGCTAACCAGAGCTCAAAATCGAGATCTCTCACCTCATTCCATACATTCTAACTTTTTTTCTTTTAGAATTCTCATACTCCTAATAACTCTTGCAGGATGGGACCTCACATTACATGAAAGGAGTGGTACTCTGTCTTGCCTATTGTGCCATTGCTGCTTGTTTCTTTTTCCATAAGATTCCAATCAGTATGTTCTTTTTCTTTTCTTTTTTTTGTATATAAACTCTATAAATTGCTGAATGATACTTATACATCCTTTGAAAAAGTATCACTTATACACACAAGAAATGTGATATAAAAAAAAAATTATGCCGCACCTTTTTATTTGTTTCAGAGCCGTTTGTTTGGGTGGGCGTACTAAACCCACTATGTACCACACCACACGGGTGGCTCGCCTATACTATCATTGCAATTTAAACTTGTTTAGGAGGTTACTTGTCTTATCTTTCATGTTATTAATTCCACTTATTAAGGATAATTACATGTAACTATATTCTTATTTGATAAATAGTGTCAATGTATAGAAGTTAAAACCTCTTTCAAATTGCTAACTCTTCATCTTTTTGTGCGTCTGGGTGTTTTTAGATATTGACAACAATTCATCGGGGAGCTTAACCAAATAAATTCAGCAACATGATGATCTATCAGAAAGAAATCGATATGTATCTGATGAGGTCTACACGGTACACGGATGTAATACTTCATTGCATCAATATGCATTTGTTCATCCAAATTGTAGCGCCTTTTGTTACCCATTTATGGAGATTATTCCATTTCATGTTTGATTGGAGGCCTTGAAGAACATGAAATGTGAAAATAATAGAGGTTATCAACACAGTAGTGTAAACTATATGTATATATGATATGATGTTCTTGTGGTGGTTTTTGAGAATAAGAAACTGTCACTCCTCATCAGTTATGTATTTCAGTTGAGTATTTTGGTTCCAATTAATAAAATTTTCTAAGTTTCCATATATTCCTATTCATTGGTAAGCACTCTTTATTCTGTGGTAGCATTGTCTTGTCTCGGGGATCTTATCGGAAACAATTTCTCTATCTTATATTTGAGATATTGTACCGACTGTATACATTCTATCCTCTCAAACTCTATCTTGGGGAAATATACCCGGCTTCTTGTTGTTGTTATTGGTAAGCACTCTTTTATATCTTCTCCCTGTTAGGAAAGACTGGTACACTTAAGTTCTTGAGGTTGGCAAGGGATAATATTCTTGCTATTGTCCCTTTAATATATGAAGGATTTTGCCTAACATAGTCCGTCCTTCATGTCTGCGTATAACAGTTTATGGGAGTACCATAATTCCTAAATTTGATTTATATTCAGTAATTTTTATATATTCATACTTCAAATAATTTTCAAACTATCAAATTTATTTTACTTACGTTAATTTCTTACTGTGTGTATCTGTAATTTCTTACATTTCTTCAGATAGAAGAAGATTATGTAAGCACTTAATATTTAGTAATCTAAAATTTTAAAAGATTGTATGTATTATTATCACTCGCTTAATATTCAAAATATTAAAATTAATTTATTCACACTCGATATTGATATAAATTATCGTGGTTAAGTAATTTAATAAAAAAATATGTTAATAAATTATAATTAAGTAAATAAATTTGATATTTAAATATGATATGTATGTATATAATTTGATATAAATGTGGATAAATTTTACCAAAAAAATTCCTCTAGAGATTAACTCCAAATTTAAGCAACATTTTGTTATTGTGGGATTTCTTATATTGAGTCTTTTAATAATTTATCACTTGTGTGATACATATTTACATAATATAAAAAATTTAATTTTATTTTGTTAAGTTGACAAATCTTCTGAGTGATTTTGTAAGAAAAGAATTATAAGTTGAGTGATTTTATTGATACAAAACTAAGTTCAATGACTTTGTTAGATAATTTTTCGTAATTCAATGACCTTTTAAGATATTTGCTTTAGAAATTAAAAGTTATTTTTCTAGTTAAAGTACAGAACATAAAAGGCAATAGAAAATTCAAGCTAGTTAAAGTATTAAGGTTTTTCCGACCACAAAATTACCGACCACTTTTGATTGATTTTCCCAAAAAATATCAACCTGTGGTCGATATTTTACATTCGATTTTCCAATTTTTTTAGTAGTATACCTTGATAATTTCACATATGTATTTGAACTTATATGTCACATATATGTAGATGACATGTTTCTTGCACCTAGTGCTAGAAGTACCATGATATTTTAGGTATAAAAAGGCACTAGAAAATATTTAGCTAGCGTAATTATTTTTAGCGGCGGAACTAAAAATTTAATAAAAAATATATATAATTTTTTTTCAACTATATTAAGACTATTAAAAATTAAATATATATTTATAATAGAAATAATTAATATCTTACCTTTAAATATTACATAATATTTTTGATGAAGAATATCCACCGAATCATCTTTCGCTTAATATGACTTTTTTGCCCCTAGCACTCCACCTATTATTGAAATTGTTAGCAACCATAGCATGATGACAAAAATAAAAGTCAAAAGCTTAGTAAGAAATTTCAAATTCTGAATCGGTCTTTTTATAAATATAATTTATATATAAAAATTTACATATTTAACCCCATTCATCAATAATAATTTTAATCATTAACCAATTATATTATTTAAAATATATATTTATGGATTATATTATTTTGATTACCGGCTATACAAAGCGGCCAATCATATTAAAAATTTGAGGCTATATCTAATCCACGATTCCTGCCCTAGTAGTGCGTCTCTGGTCCCCTTTTTTTAGCTGTTCATCAGATTCTCTTCTCTGTTTGCCAAAATCTAGAAAAGTCAAATTCCCTTTCTTTCTTTTTTTTTCGTTTTTTTTATACCATTTTAGTGCATTTTTTTTATACCATTGTGTGTCTTGTGAAGTCCGTTGAAGCTGATCTGGAATTGTGTATTGTGAGGTATGCGTAATTGGGTCCGGATTTGTGGGTTTCGCGAGGTGTGTGAAAGCTAGGTCCGGACACGACGAGTTTATAAAAGAAAAAGAATTGTGTGTCTTGTGAGGTCTGTAGAAGCTGATCTAGACATTATGATTATCGAAAAATAGAAAAGGATTGTGTCTTGTGAGGTGATTGGAAGCTGACATGGACAACACAATTATCATTGTGTCTTGTGAGGCGGGTAGAAGTTGATCTGGATATCAAGATTATCAAAAAATAGAAAAAGGATTGTGTCTTGTGAGGTGTTTGGAAGCTGACCTGGAGAACACAGTTATCATTGTGTGTCTTGTAAGGTGGGTAGAAATTGATCTGGACAATTACGATTATCAAAAATATAAAAGGATTGTGTCTTGTGAGGTGTTTGGAAGCTGACCCGGACAACATAGTTATCATTGTGCGTCTTGTGAGGTGGGTAAAAGTTGATCTGGACATCACGATTATCAAAAATAGAAAAGGATTCTGTGGTGTTGTGAGGTGTGTGGAAGCTGACTGCACAGTTATCAAAAAAAGATTGTATCTTTGTAGCTAATCTTGTAGGAATTGTTGTATTTGATTAGTAGTAACTAAGTAGAAAAATGAAGCACCAGGAGAAGAA
>JBDJHY010000096.1:1172742-1193116 GCA_039654485.1 Withania somnifera
GCTTAAGGTTAAGGGTTCGAGTCATGAGGAAAAAAGGTGGGAGCTCTTTGGGAGGGGGTAGTAAATGAAAGAAAAAAGATGTGTGTACTGATAGAGCTAGTCAAAATGAAGTTTGATATGATGACTTGGAAATAGGACCAGTTACATTGAAGTGACACTGTCAGTGTATATAACTTGAATCCATTTTGAGAAAGAACATAAAGTTTGAGAGAGATTTCCCTTTTTGGGTAAAAGGGACTTTGCTCTTGCATCAATGAAGAACATAGTGAAATGCAAAATGTGGTGTGAATTGCAGAATCCCGTGAATTATTGAGTATTGTTAGTATTGTTGCTTTTGTTTTTGTTGGATCTTTCTGTCTTTTCTAGGAAAGAACTTTAGTTTTGTGTACTGATGACAAGAGGGCGTTGAGCAAATGGTAAGCAACCTTCACCTATCAGTCTAAGGTTGTGGGTTCGAGTCACGAGCAAAAAGGTGGGAGCTCCTAAGAAGGGATAGTAAATGAAAGAAAAAGTTGTGTACTGACAAACCCAGTCAAAATGAAGCTTGATGTGATGACTTGGAAATAGAACCAGTCAAATTGAAGTGACACTGTTAGTGTATATGATTTGAAGTCCATCTTGGAAAAGAACATAAAGTTTGAGACTTTGTGAGAGATTTCCCTTTTTGGGTAAAAATGACTCAGCTCTCGCATCCATGAAGAACATAGTGAAATGTTAAATGTGGTGTGCATTGCAGAATTCCGTGAATAATTGAGTCTTGTTAGTATGTTGTTGGATCTTTTGAGGAAAGAACTTAACTTATGTGTATTGACGACAAGAGGGGGGTGGGGGGTGAGGGGTGGGGTGTGTGAGCTAATGGTAAGTACCATCTACCTAAAGTTGTTAGTTCGAGTCACCAACAAAAAACCGGGAGCAACTAGGGAAGGGTAGAAAAAGGATAAAAAGAAGTTATGTGCACTAATAGTGCTGGTCAAATTGAAGTCTGTTGTGATAACATGGAAACAGAGCCAGACATCTTGAAGTGACATTGTCGATGTATATAGTTTGAATCCAATTTGGGAAAGAACATAAAGTTTGAGACTTTGAGTGAGAATTCCCTTTTTGGGTAAAAAGTAAAAACGGCTATTGTCTAACAGATATCTCGACTTTTGCATGTATGAAGAACGTTTCAACAACACCACCTAATGAAATCCCTCAAAGTGGGGAAGAGAGAGGGTAGATTGTACACAAACCGTACCCCTATCTCGTGGAAGTAGAGAGGTTGGTTCTGAAAAATCTTCGGCTCAAGTAAAGCAAAATAAAAATAAAAAATGGAGGAATGGAAAGGAAAAATGGCAGTGAAGAAAGTATGACAACTAATAGGACTAAGAAGAACGTAGCAAAATGGCATAGTGGGCGTGAATTGCATAATTCTATGAATCATTGTGTGAGCTAATGGTAAGTACCGTCCACCTAAAGTTGCTAGTTCGAGTAACCGGCAAAAAAGTGGGAGCAATTAGGGAGGGGTAGAAAAATGAGAAAAAAGAGAAGTTATGTGCACTAATATCGCCAGTTAAATTGAAGTCTATTATGATAACATAAAAATAGAGCCAGTCATCTTGAAGTGACACTGTCAATGTATATAACTTGAATCCGTTTTGGGAAAGAACATAAAGTTTGAGACTTTAGAGTGAGAATTCCCTTTTTGGGTAAAAAGTAAAAACGGCTATTGTTTAACAGATATCTCGGCTTTTGCATCTATGAAGAACATAGCAACAACAACATACCCAGTGAAATCTCACAAAATAGGGATTGAGAGAGAGTAGATTGTATGCAAATCGTACCCTGTCTTGTGGAAGTAGAGAGGTCGTTTTTTGAAAGATCGTCGCTCAAGTGAAGCAAAACAAAGGAGTAATGAAAAGGAAAAAGGGCAGTGAAGAAAATATGAAAATATGAAAACTAATAGGGCTATGAAGAACATAGCAAAATGACATAGTGAGTGTGGATTGCAGAGTTCCATGAATCATTGAGTCTTTGTATACGAGTTGCACTTGAAGCCATTAGGCCGAGGCACGTCTGCCTGGGCATTATGCATCGCGTCGCCCAAAAAGAAGACAGTCTCAAAAGAATTTCCCTTTTTGGGTATTGAAAATTACTACTCCTTTTGTTTACCTGATAAAAAAAAATTACTACTACCTTTTATTAATCAAGCATTATTCGAAGTGTGTGCTTTTTGTACAATGTTAACTTGCCAAGCTCTTATTCTTGGAGATTTCCTCGCTATCTCTTCTTTGATGACCTTCTATTCGCCAATCAATTTTAAGTTACTCTTGCTCTTATTGTTGGATCTTTGTCTTGTTTGGAAATGCATAAAGTTGATGACTTTGAGTGTCCTTTTCCCTTTATGTGTTTCTCTGAGGTTGAAATTTAATCCTTTTACCAATTAACCAAAAAAGTTAGAAATTTGAAACCTGATTATTTCTACAGATGTGGACAATGAGCAGCTTGTCCTTTTGTGTTTTGGATCTTTATATAGTAAAGAGGCTTGCCCAACTACACAGGAAAATGGAAGGCATTCTTCAATAACGTGATCAATAGTTTGGTCGGCACTTGGGTGTAGTGTTAAATGAGCTATTGTGGACTGAATATAGCGGAATGGATATAGATGATTCATATAGGCGAGTTCAAGTATATTGGAGTCGAGGCGTAGTTGATTGGATGATTGATGATGATGTTTCCTGTTTCTTGGAAGATCTTTAACTCATAACATTTGTCTCTTTCAGGTTGTCCATGATATGAATGCTCCACTCTCCCATTATTTTATATTCACTGGGCACAATTCTTACTTGACTGGGAATCAGCTTACGAGTGACTGCAGTGATGTCCCAATTATAAAGGCACTGAAAAAAGGTGTAAGGGTGATAGAACTGGATATATGGCCAAACTCCGTCAAGGATGACGTACATGTACTTCATGGAAGGTTTGTGCATCTCCTCCCCTTTGTAGCTTTTTGTTGAAGCCTAGTTATTAGAGTAGTCCGTCTCCAAGCAAGTCTTCTCTTCTCCAGATTTAGTAGCCTGGATCCCTGGAAAACTTAGAAGGTTTGAAAGATTGCATTGTGATTTTTCTTATTAAATGCACACCCTTCATCATGCAAGTATTCCGACATACTTATTGTGCACATAGACACATATATGCTTGATTGTACTATATTCTTGTGCTTGCATAAGCGAACTCAACTATAGAGTCTAAAACTTATTAACTAACAGACGACCCCACTATTTCCACGTCTCAGTGCACCACTTCAAGCTCCAGGTACAAGCTTTGCAAGCTGCATTCATCTCTCCTCCAATGATCCCTCTATAATACTACCTGATAGAATTGTGTTATGCTCCAAACCCTTCTCAAGTTAAGAACCAGTGCTTCTCAATTATAAGGTTTCATCAGAAATTTCTTGCTCTTGGTATGAATGCGATTGGTCCATATTATACTGCCTTCATTTTCCAATTATCGGCCCTGTTTTCCATTTTATCACTTCATTCATCTGCTTGCATGGGTTCTGCTGACATAGATTTAGTCTAGAGCATTAGTAGAATTCACTCGGTTCCTTTCAGTTTCAAAGATAGGAACCGAGTGAATGTAGTTGCTATAGTAATTCACTTGACTCACCCCAAAGCCAGATCAGAGGTGGTTTCCATTGTTTACGCTTCTACTAGACGCCAAACGAAATGAAGATTTTATATGGTCTTAGATAATGAATTGTTTATCTTCCTGACATGTAGGCCAGCAAATAAAAGACAGATTATCATGGGGCTTAAGTTTGCTACTTCAATTGGTTGTATATGTACATGCTTTTGCTTAATGCAGAAAAGGTGTCGTTGATTTTTGGGGATCCTATTACCTTCAGTTTACGCTAGTTAAATGAAAAGACGTCAAGTTCTTCTAAAATCAATATTCTTCTCTAACTACCACAGTTTATTTCATGCAATTAGGTTTTTTTTTTTTCATGATATCAAATAAAACTGGAGGATGAAGGTAAGCTCAACATCAAATTGTTCTAGAACAATTACTTAAAACAAACCAAAATGCAATATATTTTAGTTTAATTAACTCATGTAGTAACTCAGCGAAGGGGAGCCTTGGAGTAATTGATAAAACCAGTAAAACTATTGCTATCTGAACAGGGGGTCAAGGGTTCAAATCATGGAAATAGCCTTTTGCAAAAATACAAGGTAAGACTGCACACAATAGAGGCTTATGGCTTGCACTTCACTGGATCCCGCACATAGCAGGAGCTTTAGTGCACCGGGATTCCCTCTTTAATTCATACTGTAAACTATTACATTAATCTTCTGAAAGTAGACAGAAATGTCTATAGACAGTTAAAAAGAATGCTTGCATGCTTACAAAAGTTTTTGGGATGTACTCTAACTATCACTACTCGAGTTCGGAACCTAGTTGAGACACGAAATAACCAAACACACCAAATTAACCCGCAAAATTAAAAAGTGACCGAGATGAGCTTGTCGGAACATTTAGTTCGACATTACCTTTTTATCTTTGACTGAGTGGGACCCTGTGTGCCAGTGTGGCAACTTGCATGTCAGAATAAATTATCCCGACGTGTACATGTTGGAATAATTTATTCCGACATGCAAGTGGAATAAATTAGTCTTCTTCTTCTTCAAGGAGTTTGGTCCCATTGTGCTTACACGTCGGACTAATTTAGTCCGAAATGTAAGCTACATTCCAGCTTCCAAGTTCTATTTAAAGGGTTTTGAAACAGGACTTGTTTCACCATTTAAAAAATCTTGAGTAGGCTCATCATGGCCAGGCTAGGCTCATCATTAGTAGATGATTCTGAAAATGGGTCTTCATCTCCTGATTCCTCTTCGTTAGGCACGAAATCAATATCACTATCAGACGTTATGGTGTGAGCCGAATGATCAACATCATCGATATTCAACGGAGTACCGGGCTTATCTTCGCTAACATTTTCCTAACAAAAAAAATAAATTAAAGACATACAATAAGCGTAAATTAAATACTATAGATAAAAAACATACTAGTAATAATCAGGCGCATTAAAAGTAGAAGACATATGAACTTTTGCGGATGTTCCAACATTTTCCATCATTCAAATCTGGAGGACTGACCCAAATTTTAATCTTGTCCGTAACTTGGAATATTATTCATCTCATTTTGAGGTAAGCCCCTAGAAAAGTAAAAATTAAATCTATATACAAAATTAAATAAATATTACTAAAATATACTTTACTTGTAATCATTAATAAAAATATATATAGAAAATAAATGTTACCACTCACTATCATTAATGGGTTGATTCAAATCAAAACTACGTTGTGGTGATTCAACAATAAGAATATTTTGATAATAAGCGATGTCAGGAAAATCACTAAGCTGGGTTGCGGAAACTTCAATAAGAATATTCAAAGGATGGTTATCATTTTGAGAATGAGTATGCCGACGGCCAGTTTCAGGCTCCTTGCTAACATAGATGCGAAACATATTTAGACTTCTACAATCATTATAGTCAAATGGAGCCCTAAAAAGTTCAAGCAACGATTCTTCATCAACTATAATCCATTCACCATTGCTAATTTGTCCTCGTGCTGAAAATGAATTTGGATATAGTCCAATTAAAATCAATTTATAATCGGCATGGCACAGTTGCATCTTTTTATAAATTATAGAACAAAATCTTTTATAGCCAATGGTCAATGGAATTTTCAAGTTGCATTTGGGTGGATCATTATAATATCGGTATTACCGTCACGAATAATCTCACCATCTCAATAAATAGCAACTCTAACAGTTGGTTTCGATGACATATTTATGAATAAAAATGAATAGAGAAAAAGGGATTGATGAAGATTTTTTAGATTGTGAAACAATTAGTGTTTCGAAACTCCTTTAAATAGAACTTGGAAGTTGGAATGTAGACTTACATGTCGGACTAATTTAGTTCGACATATAAGCACAATGGGACCAGGCTCCTTGAAGAAGAAGACTAATTTATTCCACTTGCATGTCGAAATAAATTATTCCGACATGTACATGTTGGAATAATTTATTTCGACATGCAAGCTACCACCCTGACACAGAGGGACCCACTCAGTCAAAGATAAAAAGGTAATGTCGGACTAAATTAGTCCGACAAGCTTATTTCGTTCTCTTTTTAATTTTGCAGGTTAATTTGGAGTGTTTGGCTATTTCGAATCTCAATTAGGTTCTGGACTCATCACTCCTCAATCTGGAGTCTGCCTTTGTGGCTTTGAATAGAACATTGATACATCATCTTGTACTTTCCAGTGGAAGCAACAAAATTTGTTGTGGGGTTTTGGATGATCATCACTGGCTGTAAATGTTGGCTTAATTGAATGTTGATGAAGTATACTGGGTTTCTGATTGGAATGTCCTTTGTTATGGGGTTGCTTTTTATAGCAGCAGAAGTAGTTTATGCGGCACTAATTTAAATAGTCCCTAAACCCTGTATCCTAGTGAAGCTTTGTTGGTTATGCTAGTTGTTGAGTAGATATAGTGACTAGAAACATGACTCATTATTGTCTAACATACCTAACAAGAAGCCTCTGTGTTCTTTTTTAATTCTTCTTCTTTATTAAGTTGATCTTTTAAGCTAGAAGGAGTTACTATAATGAGTTGAAATGTAAAATAGAGAGGCTTACTATTCTTGCGTTTGACGAAGCTCTGAATTGGTCTTGTGCTCGAAGTTGGAGTTTTTGGAGTTGAACATATGTGGAGCTTATAAAATTATTAAATGATTTGTCCCAACTCCCCGCATCTACATTGCAAATCTTTAAGGACAAAAATGAAGGGCTATATGATGGCCCTTGTTGATGGTAATCTATTAGAGATTGCGTCATTCACATTAATTTTTTTTTTATTACTTCCCATGAAATATTTTTAAGTTTTTTTTTGTGCAATTGTAGGACTGTGACAACCCCTGTGGAATTAATAAGATGTTTCAAGTCAATAAAAGAACATGCATTTTCTGCTTCTCCTTACCCTGTTGTAATAACACTGGAAGATCATCTAACGCCTGATCTTCAAGCTAAAGTGGCTCAGGTGAATTTCCATTTCTTGCTGCTATTCCTTCTTTCTCTTGAGTTGTGCCTTTCCTCCTTTATTGGTTATTGAGACATTCCTTTTTAATGTTTTACTTGTAGATGCTCACTGAAACCTTTGGAGACATGCTCTTTATTCCTGAATCAGATTATCTAAAGCAATGCCCTTCACCAGAAGAACTAAAACATCGTATTATCATTTCAACTAAACCTCCAAAAGAGTACCTTGAAGCCAGTTATAGTGTTTGTAAGGACAGACGAAACAGCTCTCAGAGGTCAAAGGATTCTGAGGATGATGTATGGGGCAGCGAACCTTCAAGCTTGACAGCTGATCAAGAAGAAAATGACAAGGTCCACTGGAAGTGAAAATTTTCACCTTATTCTCTTTGTATGGTCTAACATGCAACTGCTTATGATATTGGTGATTTCGATTTATCTTCTGCAGAACGACAGTGATAAAAGCTATGAAGATGATGATGACTCCACTCACAGACCACATGTAGCATCTGCTTATAAACGCCTGATTGCCATACATGCTGGCAAACCTAAAGGTGGATTGAAGGAGGCATTGAAAATCGATCCTGATAAAGTTAGACGCCTAAGTTTAAGCGAACAGGCTCTCGAAAAGGCTGCTGAGTCTCATGGAACTGATATTGTTAGGTTTGTATTTCAACATAACAAAGCAAGACAGTTGAGGTGGCTTTAAGCCATCAGTGGAGTTGTCATGGTTTTATATCCTAATTGTATGCTGAATCTTTTTCTAGGTTCACACAAAGAAACATTCTAAGGGTGTACCCTAAAGGTACTAGGTTCAACTCCTCCAACTACAAGCCACTAATAGGTTGGATGCATGGAGCTCAGATGGTTGCATTTAACATGCAGGTATGCTTCTGAGTTTTCATTTGCTCACAAATTACCAAGTCATTTTGTGGTTAATGGTTTACTATTTGTTCAATAACATCCCATTTCCTTAAAACAATGCTGAATCTTGATATATGTCAAGCTCCTCACTCTGCTATTCTGCATTTAGTGCTATTTAGTCAAATGAAATGAAATTTTGGTTATTTAAATAGCATTTCGGGAGTTCTCAACCTCACTCAGATAGCACTTGATAGAACACAAGAAATGCAAAATCTCTGTGTCAAGTCAGCTGTGCTTCTTAGCAGATATATATTCCGTCTAGTTTCATTTGTATTCTTCACCCCCTTCTGATAAGACCTGCCGGGTTCATTTCTGTTTCCAGCATTATTGGTTGTTAAGGCTTGAACTATAGCATAAATCATAGTGCCTATTAAAGTATCTCTGAACTGGCATTATCCGGCTAATTAAATAGTTCTGCTTGATCTACTGTATTACTTCTTTAATTCCTAGACGGCTCATGCCAGTGATTCTATCTTCACATACTTTTAGGTTCCTTTTTGTCCTAATCTCCTATCAGTCAAATCTACTTTGCATGTGGGTCAAGGAGGTTAAACTTTCAGTTGATAAACGGTCTTAATCAAGAGTTATCCACTTTAATAAGATTAATTAGTCTTGCCTCATTAGAAAACAAGTAATATGGGACTGTATATTTGGCATTGGTTTAATTTCCTGTTTAAATTATATGAAAATCCATTGGATATATAGATGCTAAACATGGTATCTGAATTTAAAATGTATTGCATTCACCGGAAAAATAATTCGGGATGTTATTTGATATGTCCTAGTTCAAATATAAAAAGAAGTTAACGTGTTGTTTGATACTTCTCCGTCAAAGTCTTTTGATTGAGAACTCATAGAATTTGAGGTACTCTAAGACCAACTTCTAACTCAAAAATTGGACCATAACAATGAGGACTAAAATTCTTACTGGGATATCAAGTTCTCTACGAAATGCTCATATATGCGTGCTATTTCAGACTTGCTATCAGCTTATCGCAGTTGAGCAGATATTTTCAAATTTTACATCTTGGAACTTCTGTAGATTTCTAACTGAAGAAAATCACGTATTAACGAAGATAATCTTGAATTAACTAATTGTAACAGGGATACGGTAGAGCACTATGGTTGATGCACGGGATGTTCAGGTCAAATGGAGGCTGTGGTTATGTTAAAAAACCTGATTTCTTGCTGTATGTTGGTCCTAATAATGAAGTTTTTGATCCTAAAGCAAAGTTGCCGGTTAAGAAAACCTTAAAGGTAAGCATATGACTGTGTGAATACAATATCCTTTAACAACTGTGAGTTCTTATGCTCTCATTATTGGACAGGTGAAAGTATATATGGGAGATGGATGGCATTTAGATTTTAAGCAAACTCACTTCGATTTGTATTCACCCCCGGACTTCTACACGAGGGTAAGCTGGTTGTGTTCTTTCGTTGACACCATTGCTTCCTTCTTTTCACTGTTTTTATAATGTCCTTAAAAATCGAACCTTAACATGCAAGGGCATGAAAAAAGCTTGTCAAATTACATTGCATATTCAAGAAATTGGTTATAATTAAGTGTGTGTATAATGGTTTTCTTGATTAACAAATTTGGTGTAAGGTCTTTCTTTAGATTTATTACAGGAGATAATGAACTGTTAGACCACAAGCTGTGCGATGCCATGCTATTGTGTATCTAAGATGTCTGATTAATTAGAGGCTGATGCAGCCTTAGTTGAATCCAGCAATCAAGGCCGGACGCATGTGCATGGTTATGGGTGCTTGAGCACCCACTGTGTTATGCATAAACTTTAATATTGATATAGAAAGTTACGGTAAACTGACATATAATGAATCGTGAGCCCCCATCTAAATATAATGAATCGTGAGCCCCCGTCTAAATATATGTGGTTTGGGTGCTCTGGAAAAAGTCTGATTTGGTGCGGAAGTCAGCAGTTCAAATCCCTTAGCACCCGATTTTACCTTTTCATTTCAACATGTATTTTTCTCTTCTTCTTTTCATTTGTTGAAAGTTAATTTTATTTCAAGATTAACAATATTATTTAATGATATGAGCGAAAATTAATTCTCAAAGTTATTTCTTTAATCTATCATATTCATGAGTATTCTCTCGGATGATCACTCAATTTTAATTTTATTGTATCGAATTTACTGAACTTATTTTTGTAATAAATACTTTTTTTTTTTCTGGTAGTGACTTTCTGTGATACTTAGGTAAAGATAATTGGGGTTTTGGTTGCAAAAGATAATTTAATGGTTGTTTTAGCATACATAACCCGTAGATTGAAGTTTAGTAACTTTTGTGGTACAATAAATGGTCTTCTAGTATAACAAATAATTTGACGGCTTTGATTGGACATTCAGCCAATGTCCATTTTTACTTTCCCTTTTCATCTGTTATGTTCGTGGTCTAGATCCCGCTCAATCCTTTTTGGCTTGCCACACAAACTCATAAGGCCTAGCTTTTATCCCTTCCAATGTAGAGCGCCCATCACCTTACAAAGCTGGATCCGCCACTGCTAGTAATTCCATTACGTGATGAAAATTAAGAAAATTTCAAAATACTAAATTTTGAATCCATAATTTCAGAAGTGCAATGGATTCATGTTAAAGGTTGCCAATCAAATCTAAATCTTGAATCTGCCTTTGTCTACAGGTCGGGATAGCTGGAGTACCTGCTGATGAGATAATGAAGAAAACAAAAATTAAAGAGGACATATGGACGCCGGTTTGGGATGAAGAATTTACCTTCCCACTGACTGTACCCGAATTAGCTTTGCTGCGAATTGAAGTACACGAATATGACATGTCAGAGAAGGATGATTTCGCAGGCCAAACATGTATACCTGTTTCAGAGTTGAAACCTGGCATACATGCAGTTCCCCTCTGTGACAGAAAGGGTGAGAAATATAGTTCCGCGAGGCTACTCATGCGCTTTGAGTTTGCATAAAGGTTCCTTATTGTGTGCGCTTTTCCTGTTTTCATCTTTTGGATGTCGTCGGATGATGTTTGCTTACATTCTAGGAGTTTATAATAATGTCATTATGTTCTTTCCTTGGAGAAGCTTGTATTGCAAAAAAGATTTCCACTTGGCTTTGTAGTTTCTACCTGTAGGTCACAGATCAAGCTGTAGAAGCAGTCACTAATGTTTACATTAGGTTAGGCTATCTATGTCACACCCCTTGGGGCTTGGCCCGTTCCTGGACGCTGCCAATTGTGAGATGCTTTCTGCACCAGGTTGTCTTTTTTCTTTTTGGAAGTTTGTACAGTATACTCTACAAGTAAACTAGGTTCAATAGTGTTTGTTGAATGAGATTGGTTTTTGAGGAGCTTAGAATCCCACATGCAGCAATTCATGGCAAAAGTTGAGGTTTCATTCTGTTTTATGATTGCTGCTGAATCTTTATAAAGTAAACAAGCAGTGGCAGATCCAAAGTGTTAACTACTCGTTCATGAAAACTCAATAGCTTTTGCTCCCACCTTATTGGTAGAGGTGTCAACGATACGGTGCACGGTTATTTATAAAATTTATATCATATCAATTTTTTTTGTTTATTTTATTTTATAAAACCAAAACTAGACTTTTTGAAATCGTCCCATCCTCTCGGTTCTTCTTCGATATTGATATTGGTCGATTAATTTTCTGTATTTGTAAAGAAGAATATAGAAGTAAGAACACACTACCATATATATTTGTGTAATGGTAGTGTAAAATAATATTAAGAAAAAATAAAAATTATAATTATATCACACGAGCGAAAAGAAATCGATTAAGATGAAATTCATGAATTGAGTGTAATTAATTAATTAATTATATCAAGAATTATAATTTAGTAAACATGTGAAGCTAAAGTAATTTTACCTGTTTTTTGAGTTGTTTAGCAGTCAAATGTGGCATCAATAACAATGAAAAAGAAGATCTATCAGTAGCATTGAATATTATATGTTTAAGTTAAAATAAAAAAAAAAAAATTCTACAAATGAAGATAATATTGAACTTTTCAGTCAATTTGTTATCAAATACAAATGAAAAAGAAGAATCGAATTCAGTATTTACCTTTGATCTTCAAGTTGAAGCAGAGTCTTTAGTGACACGAGCAAGTTGGTCTCACAGGCTGAAGAACCTGGTTTGTGATCTGTTTGCATAAGTGGTGCGGAGAGCATCCCAAGTTCGACTTGGATTAGTTGGCTGCAACAACTCTAGAGGCTACTGCGGGTTCAATAGAGGTCATAATGGCGTTTTGGATGAGTTGGTCCTGACGAAACCAAGTTAAAAAGGCAATAACCTTATTAGTTATTTTAAGATTGTCTAACATACTTAACTCTCTCTCTCTCTATATATATTATAATACTAACAAGTATATAAAATAGTATTAGTTACAATAGACATCAAAGTTATCTTGATTAAAATGTCTTTTTGTATGTAATTAATTATTCAAATGGATTAAAAGGGTTATAAAGGTTATCGCTTTCAGTTTGGACATGAATTATAAGGAGCAAGCCTGTGTATACATCACCCCTCTCAAGGTAGGGTAAAATATACGTATCTTTGTATAAGAAACAAGCATGTGTATATACCACCCCTCTCTAGGTAGGGTAAAATATGGGTATATTTTGCCACTTCTTCTAGTTGCATTGTGTTTAATTGCAATTTAATTAAGAAAATAAAATAATTATTTGAGTTCTTTCTCCTTTATTTCCTGTTAATATATCTGCAAATATCTACTGGTTTACTTATCCAAAACATCAACTAGTGCAAAATTAAATATGATTTCTTCCCATAGCTCACATGCAACAGCTAGTTCCGAATTCCATTTTAAAAGACTCATGAATAATCTGATTACCTTCCTGAGCAACATCATGTCCTTCGTTACAAAAGTATTTGAAGTCCTTCCTGATTACACAATCTTGTTTAATTTGGCCGCCTTTGTATGTTCGTCTACCTCATCTGAAAGGTTCAGATCTTCTAAAATAATCTGCAACCATCAAAGATCCCCAAGACATCACATGTTTTGCGATGTAATTCAAATTCAAATTTTAATGTGATATTTTCTCAAATACACTAACTTTTCAATCATACTACATTTACAAAAAAAATCTCCCTATTAGAAGAATATACATGTTGAATTCAACACCTTAAACTGACAATCGTAAAGGATGGTTTGAATATTGAAAAGCATGGACAAAGATTTCAAAGGTGAAATAAAATCTGCACACAAGGAAAATTCAAATGAATTTTCCAGTGTTATAAATAGGTAGCATTTTACTCATTTGTAACACACCAACAACAGAGAGAAAACATATATATATATATAAAGAGTGAAGTTTATATCTTGAGTGATATTTTAGTGAGGTGAGAGTAAATAGAGTGTTGTACTCGTGAACTAAAATTCCTTACTATAGTAATATCAATTTGATTTTCCTTATTCAGAATGATTTCCATGTAAAATACTTGCTCTCGTTGTTTTTCCATTTTATTCCCTTATTTGATAGTCAACTGTGTGACTGTCTCCTTTATTTTATGACCATTCTTATTTTATTCCGCATTTGTGTTACTCTTAGGTTTACCCAACATAAACATCATGCCAGTAAATTTCCTTCATATAACATGGAACATTTAATTTTACATGAATTCAAGGGAAAATTTCCCTGATGGTATTGAAACTTTATGATTGGCTTTGGTCAAGGTCTTTCTTTAAGGAAAAAAAGAAACTAAAAAACAAAGGTCTGGTCCACAATTTTCTTGGATATAAATTTTTAAAAAAGAATAGGGTTAGAATAACTGCGAAATGTTTATATGTGTTTTTTCGGAAGGCGTTATATATAAATAAGTATTTAAATTTGACCTTAACTGACTAGCAAACACTTTAACGTTATGTTTGCATATTTAGACACTTCACTGTGTCAGTTAAACACTTCAACTTCATCTAGATTTTTTTAAAAATTTATATGTTACTTTAGCATCGTATATTAACGAGATACAGTGAGAACGAATTGATTGAAAGGGGTCTTTAGACTGATCTCTGAGGAAAGGTAATTAAGCTTCACTTTTTAATTTGGTTATCATTTTCAAATTGTCATAATGTAAAACCAAACATTTAAATTTGGCCTCTGGCCTCAGTTGGTAAGTGAATACTTCAACTTTGAGTATGCACATCCTAGACAACCCAACTCGTCTTCATTATGTTAGGTGAACACTCCAATTTATAAAATAATCATTTAAACGCCTGCAAAATTCACGTATCACATCAGCATCAGATGTCCTCGAGACACAGTATGATTAAGTTAGAATTTTTAGTTGCTAGCTGAGACCAAATTGAGGTGTTTAGATAAGCACTTTTAAAATTAACTGATTTTGGTGCAGTAAGTGGTTTTCCAAAAGGGGTGCTAGGAGATGTCCGCCACTTGGTCCCTTTTCTCAAGAAGCTCGTCCCACTAAACTTGTCTAGTATAATTTACATCTCTTGTATAGCGTGCAGAGTTATTACACACAAAAATGAGTTTACTCAATATGCATAAAAAGAATACCACCTATGATTTTTCTTGAAAATTTTCAAAATAAAAAAATTACAAAGAAAAATGCATTAAAATTTCTCATCAGGTCACATGTGGTCAGGCAACATCATATCAATAAAAATAAGGAAAAAACTAAAATATGTTACCAAACTTTTAGAATTAGATCAATTATTTCATCTGTCAATAGTTGAGTTTGTTTATGCCATTATTATGACATATTTGATTCATTCGTGTCACTAACCACTAACAGAGCCCTAATTACTTACCAGCCCCACCCCTCACTCATTTTCAATATTGGCATATGTGAGTCATTTCATCAAATTCAATGACATATTTGAGTCTTTTTCCAATCTCTTATCACGTTCGAAGAGCTATTAACACCCAAATTTCACCATGAAAAGACATACATACTCTTGACTAGTATAAACTAAAACATATGATACATACAATACTCTTAATTTGTATCAAGTAAGAATAATTAGTACTTGAATGAGAAAATTAAACACACTATATAGCTGGCTTAATTCATTGATGGACACATGAAAAATCTTTGCCTCAAAACTAATGTGGTGACAGATTTATTAAGATCTAGCAAGAAGAAAAAGAAATATGTGCCATGCGCCTAAAAAGCCTAGTTCTGCCTCTGCCTCTGCCTCCTTCCTTTGGTATTCCTGCACTGGTGAGCCAACTCTCCCTCGATCATTTCTTCAACCATTTTCGAGGAGCTCAATAATTTGCTGTGAAATGTCAATATCAACATTAAAATGTCCTACAAATTGAACACAAGATAAACCAATTTTATTATCATTGAAAGAAGATAAATTCTACTCCTTTCTATTTACATGTCCTTACAGATCAAACACGAGATAAACATAGACATAAATGCAGTGAATCTCTTTTCTATTTAGCCTCCTCGAAATCCCTATAGAGCTTGTTAGTATTACAATTCACGTATTGATTCATACGCAGAGGTTCGTATTCATGTAAAACATGAGCAATCAACCAAGTCGAAACGAATAACTAAAGGGGATCAATACTGTAGAAAGGAGACAATAAAGAGCTAAGTTGCGGCTCTTCACTTTTCATTCCGCATCCGTGTCCGATTCTCCTAAAATACACTACTTTTGGTAAATCCAACACGCACCCGTTGACCTTTTTGAAGAGTCCAGCAACATAGATAAAGAGAGTATTCACCTTGCCAACTCTTCGTAGGACGTTCAACAGTATGTTAAAATCCTCAACATATTGGTGCTAAGCAAGAATTGATATTAGAAAAGTGTTGATTACGAGGAGAGAACATAAAAGTAACATAATACTCACAGAAACAAAATTAAGGCAGAGAGAAAATACCTACCAACTCAGTTGACAATGATTAAGTCCTTGAGGTCTCTAAAACTCCGTAAATGAGATCTCAAAGCGATTCATGTTTTCCTAGGCAGATGGAGTTTTAACTTGCGATCTGAGACGAGAAAATCGATTTCAATTCTTAGTTTTTACAGAATAAAATTTGGTATTAGCCTCATTCTTGTAGTGTCACGCTTTTGATTTCCATCATTATATGTTGTTTATTGTGTTAGGTTTATCGCACTATTTTGTTGTTGTTACTACTCATATCAGTTGCTATGATTTCTTTGCTGTTGTTTCTCCTTTTACACCCTACTTTAATTTGATGTACTCGAGCCTAGCGTCCTCTGGAAACGACCTCTCTACCTACACGAGGCAGGGATAAGGTTTGAGTACACTGTACCCTCCCCATAGCCCACTTGTGGGATTTCACTGGGTATGCTGTTATTGTTTTTACAAAAGATATAGGAGTAAAGCTTGTGACACATTCACTAAAAAGAAATATCTTTGTACTAAATCATTTATCAGCTTTATTGTCTAATCCCCATATCATAGTGTGTGCACATAAATCAATGATAAAGAGGAATGATCTATGAAGGTACAGGAGGGAGATTGAGTGACACCCAAGTTCAACAGGATTAGAAAAGCATAAGTAGGGACGATACCAAGTACGGATTGTGCTTATTGGGAAAAGATGGCCTCGACTCTATCCAGTGACGCTTGTAGTCGTCCAGAGTTCATATTGAACAATGGTTCACCAGTGCCTGAAGACCTGAAAATAGAGTCCAAAGTTCATATTAGGTAAAAGTGCCACCAAGTAATCTTAAAGCACGATATCTTTCTGGGTGGAAGAAGCTGGTGATTTGTTTTAAGGTGAAAGGCAAATGAGGATAAAGTAACTTGCCCAGTAACTTCTGGAAATACATAATCTGCTTTCCATCCAAAACGGAAATCCACACCAGGACATAATCCAAGTGATGTTTTGTTCCGTATGATGGAGAGACCATCTCCACCAAAACAAGTAGTGAGCTTCCATTTCCAACCAGTTGCATGCAACTGAAAGCTATGGCCTATACCAACCTGTATAAGTTCAAACGGTTACCCTGTAACTTCTACACTGATAAGGAACGGAAATTATACAGTGTAGGAAGGAAAGGAAAAAGTTCAACCTGAAGATTCAGAAATTTTGTCACTGGGATTTTCTTGGAAAGAAGGCGCACTTCATGATGCAAAGGCTCATATATGAACTTCCATCTCCGTTCAGGGGCTAAAGGCTTTAAGACCAGCTTAGCCAGATATTCATTGGATGGGGAATTGTAAAACTAGCCAGAAGGTATCATAAAGAAGAAAATAGTTAAAACCAGAATTTTCAACAGACACAAGATTAAAGTGTTTGCTCTCGATATTAGGTGATTTCAGCAACAAATAGAACGTTAATGCAGAAAAATTGCACATTACAACAACATCATACCCAGTTTAATCCCACAAGTGGAGTCTGGGGAGGGTAGAGTGTATGGAACCTTACTCCTACCTCGTGGAGGTAGAGAAGTTGTTCTCAAAAGACCCTCGGCTCAAGTACGGCAAGTCAAAACAGTTATGAAAAGGAAATATGGTAGTGAAGAAACATGACAAGTAATAAGGAAAACAGTACAGTGCATTCCTAAAACAAACAACATCAATTAGGCGAGTTTAACTGAAAGTAACCCAAAATGTCTTGAAACTTTGACAATACAAAGTCCCATTAAACTAATACAACAAAAAAAGAATCAAGGAAGCAAATTCATATAATTGACCCCAACCGGTTTGGGACTAATACATAGTTTATAGATTAAACAATAACAATATGGATGATCAATGCGTACACTCTACCCTCCTCAAACTTAACATATGAAATTACACTGGGCTTGTTGTTGTTGATATAGATGGTCAGCGAGGAATTAGTACCTCCAAGTTAACACCAACTCGATAGCCCTCTATTTCCTTTCTGAACTTGAGAAAAATCTCTGAAGGCATCAGATTGACATTGTAAAGCTCATCCCATGATTTGGGTTCTTCTCCACTTTGACTTGGACCACCCTCCTCCATTCTCGGACCCGAGAACCAATTCAAATGGCAAATGGATCAACAACTAACCGCCACAAAACCAAATTGTTACACATTAAAAGAATTTCTGTATATATGAATTCTTATGTGTTCATCAAATTTAATGCCAGAACCAATTCAAATTGCAAATGAGTTAACTGCCGAACACCTCAAAATCAAATCTTTACACATAAAAGTAATTTCTCCATACATCAATTCACACTTATTTTTATCGAATTTATAGCCAATACAAATTCAATGTGCAAACGGGACAACAGCCAAACACCTTAAAATCAAATCTTCACACATAAAAGTAATTTCTCTATACATCAACTCGCATTTGTTTTATCGAATTTATTGCTACTAACAGTTCAACGTGCAAACCGGTCAACAGACAAACACCTTAAAATCAACTCTTTACATAAAAGGGATTTCAGTAAACATCAATTCATACTTGTTTTTATCTAATTTTATCGCAAGAATCAATTCAAGCTTCAGATGTTTCAACGGCCAAACACCTCAAAAACCATTTTTTACACATAAAAATGATTTTCCCCCTCAATACTAATTCGTAGTTATTCATAAATGATTGAGTCGAAGAATCAATTCAAACTACAAATGGGTCAGCCAACAAACACCTCAAAATCAAATATTTAGAAAGAATAAATGAATTTTCATATACCATTTAAACTTGTTAATCAAACTTTATTTGTCAAGAATCAATATAAACAGCAAATGGTCAACTGTTAAACTACCTCAAAAAATTAAATCTTTACACATAAAAATGATTTCTTTATGCATTAATTCATACTTTTTCATCAAAATCTTGATGCTAGTAGGATGATATGACAGATGTAAGGGAGATTAGGGATGGCGGGGGGGGGGGTTAGGGGTATCTGGAAATACAGAAAGTCCATACCTTGAGGATACTCTAAATGGAACTTAGTGAGAATCAGTGTAAATTTAGTGGATATTCATTTGCTATTGAAGGGAGATGTGAGAACAGAAGAGTGAAGAGGAACAGAAGCTTCTTGCTTTGGCTCCATTTGACAATATATAAACCCTAAAGGATGATTTACTTGGGATAATAAGAATAATTTTAAAATAAAATTCTAAATTAATTTATTTTATATTTAATATACGATATACCAGCTAAAATCATATGAAAGAGTGATAAAAAATAATTTCATACGGAGAGTGAAATTAAATATTAAAATATATTTCTTCTTTATCTTATTTTATATAATAAATGATCGTAAAATATATATTGAACATCTTAATTTATTATTTTTTCGTCTTATATTAGTTAATTATTTCCTCATTTATATATTTTTAAAAAGTTATAAATAAAAAATTAATTTTACTAATTTAGCACTTAACAATCTTTATAAGTAGCTTATTCTTTTACTTTAAAAATAAATAAATTGTGACCTCTAGTAATTTGATAGATTTCTTAAGAAAATTTTAATTAAAAATTAATTTTATTTAATAATATTTTATGTTTGCAATTAACTTTTTTCATTTCTATTTTCAAAAGTTCCCTCAATTGTTTGCTCCGATGAGAGCCTTTGGCTGAAGGGATTTTGGGGTTGCAATTTTCTCCGACGAATTTTCCGGTGAGAGGAAAAGGGTACTGTTGTTGCGTTCAACAATATTAGTTAATTTGTTGAGAGCATTAATGGTGTTAAAGAAGGAAGGTGGAAAGCTACAAGTAGCTTCTATAAACCTATGGTAGAGGTATTTCATTATTTTATAGTATCTTTGCATTTTTTTTCTTGGTTATACCTGTTATTTACTGTAAAGGGGTGATATTTTTTTTTTACCTGTATTTGTTAAAAAGATAGGACTTTTAGGAAGGTGAAGTAAATTATTCGTATGTGAAGAAGTGTTTGAATGACTAGTCGGTCCTAATTGATTGGGCCTCTTTCGTAAGGGAGCTTTTTGGAAAGGTGATAAACTTATAGTGTAAATGGGAGGATGGGGGAGGGGAGGATTTGAACATTTACAAGGTAAAAGATTAAATATGAAGGCACCCAGGTTGTGGCCTGATGTTTAATAAAATGGGTTAAAGAACTACGAGGTCTGATGTCTGAGGTTTAAATCTCAGTGGAGATAAAAAATACTAGTTGATTCTTTCATTAGCTTTAGCTTTAGTGGAAAGAGTTAACTGGTACCTGTTGCTGGTGGGGGTGGCCGATATCCCGTGAATTTAGTCGAGGTGCGCGAAAGTGGGCCCGGACATTACGATCATAAAGAGAAAAGATTAAATATGAAGAGCGAGGGTAAGGATGTGAAGATTTATTGGGTAAAAACATTTAAAAAGAGAAGCTTTTTGGACCCCAATTGAGTTGAAGTAGCCTCTAAGCTAGTTAGGCTTGATAGTGCATTATTGTGCACATGTGAACCTTCTTCAACCTTGC
>JBDJHY010000096.1:1221539-1236140 GCA_039654485.1 Withania somnifera
TAGTGCGACTTTCCAGTAACAAGCCCAAAAGTGAAGCTTTCAAGAGGAAGAATATTAAAAGAAAATGGGGTGTCCAAAAAAAAGCCAGGGGGGTTGGGTAACTTGGTGTCAGCCGGTGCACAAAGCATCCCTTGTTCACACAGGTCCGATGAAGACGGTACTCCAAGGGGTGTAACATAGGCAACCTAGTCCATGACACAAGCATCAGTAGTTGATAAGGAGATAAGAGATATCATTTTTTTGATGAAGGAGATGCTGATGTCATCTCTCACTGGGGATGGCAACGGGGCAGGGCCGCCTTGGTCTTATGCAGGACGGGGCGGGTTGAAATGATTTTTTATAAATCAAACGTGGGGAGGGAGTTTGCTGTTTGGATGAACCAAGCCTGCGGTAAACTCATTCTTTGAATTAAACTAAAACAGGATTGTTTCTTACAGTTAGTGTTAAATTCTTTTGGTTAATTTTTCACTGCTATCCATTTTCTCTCTTGTAAAACCTATTTTTTAAAATTATTTTCCTACAGTTCCCACTGTGATATTTTATATTTGAGGAAGAAAAATTTATGTTACAACCTTTGCTACCAGTTGGAAAAACTATTCTATACTTTTTTTCAATTGCCAAAAATTGTAGTTTATATCTCTTTATTTTTTCAGACAAAAAAGTCACTTTTTCAAGTGCCAAAAGTTGTATAATTACGTTTCTGGGTAGAAAGGGGAGAGATACCCAACAATAACTTTCAAAAATTTCCTACTTTCATGATTATTTGATCAGTTTAATTTATAGTGTAAATACGTCAATTAGTTTTTTTATATATGACAGTGTCTGTTTATGTTCATAAAAAAGCAGAATTTCTCCTTGAACCTGCACCACAACCGCCCCGCCCCATTGCCGTCCCTATTTCTCACAAAACAAAAGCTTGTGGTAAAGCCATCAAAAAGGACTGGCCTTCCTTATTCATACTGGTTTGGCGGGGCCATCCTGACCTTTAGTCCAAGAGTTCGAGGCTGGTATGGAGAGACAATGTGGAGATATGAAGGTATTCTAAAATACCTTTATTTTAATATATATATTTTTCATCAAAAAAAAATCCATCAAAAAGAAGAAGAAAAGAAATGTCAAGTATTCATGCCAAGCATAAAGGAACTTAAAAAAGAGGAAGAACTATTCAGTAAACCTGCAAATGCAATCTCAGGAAGATCTGCAGGGGGAAATGATGAGGAAACCTTAGCTGCAGCAAAAAACTCCAACTTATTCCTGAACACCTACAAAAAGAGTAAGCTAGGAAAATAAGTAGAGCACACTAAGAGAACATGAGCATCATATGTGACTTCATTTTATGATGAAACTTCGGCCTAAAGACATGCCAAGGATTTGATATCAATTAACATGTAAATTATTGTACCGGCTCTTCAATCCGCTCCCTTTCTGAGCTTGTTGAAAAAGGAATGTTATCTAAAGGAGCAGAGAGTTCAATGTTATAGCCTGCCCTTTTTAACTGAATATCACGTCTACGACCCAACAACTGCAACACAAATTAGAGGAATTAAGACTTTATCCAGAAATGCTGAACACTGAGATGTCTTCACTAATGATATTGGCAATCGTATAAACAAATCCCAGTTAAAGTGGTTACATTGTCTTCCACAAAGGACAGGATAGATGGACTGGGGCGAATTGCACGAAATTGTGCATTCTTCGACAGTTCAACAGTTTTCTCTTTTGCTGAATCTTCTTGCTTTTCCTTATTGTTATCTGAAAGCAGTGAATATGAGTTCAAAAAGAAAAGGCTTAATCTACTTTACTTGTGGATGATCAAGTAGACTACATGACATGAAAACAGCAAGGACAAATAATTACATAAACATGGACATATTAGTGTTCTATACTGCAAAAGCAGTTATACACTAGCAGAGGAAGATGTTTCTACTTTGAACACTAAGCACACCCGTTAAAAGCAAAAAAAAAAAAAAAAAAAAAAAAAGAAAGAAAAATAGTTCAGCAAAGAGTTCATCTCTTTGGAACAAAATCGCTGCGGGACAATAAAATAGTAAATGATCTACCGCTAATCACACCAGCTACGAGAAAACCCCTTACTAACTTGTAGATAGGAAGGTATGGAGGACACGAATTAGGATGGAAGGTTAGTAGGAAGGAGTGAGTTCTTGTACGTAGGGAGGTGTGCTTTGTTTTGTTTCCATCTTAGTAGTACTTGTTGTGTGATGCTTGTAGTGTTTTATCCTTGGAGTTATATTGGTGTTGGTTGTTTAGTATAGATTGATTGTTATTTTATTCTACGGTAGCGTTACTTTTGCTATTAACTGTCATTCTGTTACTATGTGTTGATTATTATTTTATTACATTGTGGTTTTGTCGTGAGCCGAGGGTCTATTGGAAACAACCTCTCTACCTCACCCCTAAGGTAGTGGTATGGACTTTGTACACTCTACCCTCCCCAAACCCCATTTTGTGGGAATTTACTGGGTTTTTTGTTGTTGTTGTTGACGTTTTTTTTTAAATAGATGAAAAAGGAAAGTAAGACCCGTGAATGGAAATGGACGGAGTATGTTATATAATTGTTTGAACATCAATTTATACTATAAATCTAAGTTGTGTGGACTCTTCAGTCTTGGTGCCACACCCATGTCGACACGACATTGGTGTAGGAGTGGATCCACACTGGATTTGGTAAACCGATTTTGCATACCTTAAAAACTCACAGGGAAATTTGGGGTAGATTCATAGATTTTTGGAATAAACAAAAAACTAATGTGAAATTGAAGAAAATGGAGTACGTTGTATGTAGAAGTTTCGATGTCACTCACCTTCAAGGATTCTCCTCTTGATCAATGTACTTTCCACATAATATCTCATAAGTTTTAGACACAATATCTCATAGTTTAGACACATAACTTTTCTTTTAGATATTTGAATTATTTTTAGCGAATCCCTAAACTCATATCTGTACTTGAATTCGTATCCCCAAATCTTAAAATTTAGATAAAAGAATCTGATCTTTAGATACCATCCATATCAGATACTCACGCCTGAGTCCAAGAAACTTAGATATAAAGCGTTGTACAAAATTAATTTATAATATAAAGTCACACATCAACAAAAAGTATAGAACTAGTGAGCTTGCTCACGTTTCCCATCTTATCCCGAATATGAAGGAGGAGATTTTTCGATAGGCTGCCAAATAGCATAAAGATAAGCAATTCATAATGAATAGTATCACAATGAGACGGGATAAAATGGAACATCACGGATAGTGAGAATTCATATCGCGAAACCAACTTGCTCAGGTTTGAGGCATGGTAGTAGCAATTGGTGTTTACATGGTTCTATCACACTTTTTATTCTATGTTAATCACAACAGATTCTAGGTTGTCATGGCTGGGTTAGAATCAAAATAGTACAAGCACAGTCTTTAATCTTTCAAACTACTGAAGCAAGAATTGGTAATAATCTAATCTGCAGATTTCAACTTTAACAACAAGAAGAAGATACCCAGGGGTCTCGGAGCAGTGATGTGTAAGCAGCCTTACCTTTACCATGTAAAGGTAGAGAGATGGTTTCCGATAGACCTCTCAGTTCAAGTAAGCATATCAAAAATCAAATAGGCAATGCAAATACAATAGTGAAGAAGCCATATCGAAAACAATTAAGAAGAGAATAAGTTGCAACAACAAATAACACGATAACCAAAGCAAAGAGAACTGCATTTACTACTAACATCGAAGAATAAGATAGTAACAACAACAAAATACCCAATAAATTTCCACAAAGTAGGTTTTGGGGAGGACAAAGTGTATGCAGTCCGTACCAATACCTAGAGAGGTGAGGAGGTAGAGATGCTTTTTTCGATAGGCCCTCGACTTAAGACAATACCACAGTCTAATAAACAATATATTTGGCTATTAGCAAAGTCATATACTCCCTTTCTCCCAATTTATGTTGCACAATTCGAATTTTGAGACTCAAACAGTTTAATTTTTAAACATAGGAATAATATACAATTACCACCCCAACTATGTATAGTTTGAAGTGATAATGGTGTCTTTTATCTCTTAAATATACTTGAAAAAAAAAATCACAATAATTTCGAAATGTGTCCAACCATTGAAAAGGAAGAATTGTACATATAATGCAACACACTGACCTTTACTAGGCAGCACCTCATCAATCCTCTTGTTAGAGGTATCATGAGGATCTATTCGAATGACTCGCTTCTTCTTCTTCTTCTTCTTCGACTCGGTAACACCCATTTTCTTCTCCTTCTTCTTGTCCTCAACCTTCTTTCTACTAGTAACAGGTTCAGCGCTCACAATATGGTCTAATCTCTTCCTTTCTTTGAATTTCCTCTTAGTAACATCTTTTTCTTTTTCACCATTGACATCTACTTTCACGTACTTCACTTTCCTTTTAGGATAATTTGCATCATTGTTCTCTAAACTTCTCTTTGTTTTTACACTAAAATTCCTCATAAGAAGCTTGATGATGAATAAGAAAGAGAGAAATGAAAAGGGCGCTGAGTTCGTTGTGCCCTTCTTTTCTCTTTTGTATGTATCTCGCGTGTTTTGGATTGGCCCAAAGGTTATATGGATGGGCGGATTTGTTTGAAAACTACTAAGCCCAAACGTTTTTACTTTTTTTTAACTTACAGAAATAGCCAATGTTATCATTCACCACAATAAATTTTAATATTACTGTTTGTACCCACTTGTATTCAATATATTCGCATGGATAAATTGTATTTGTATTATCTACAGCAAAACATAAAAATTGACACTTCATCTTGTTATATATAATAGACAATTATATTACTAATAAATTATATATAACATAGAATCGTATAAAGATAAATTCAAAAAAAATAAAAGTACAATCATGTAAGAACCGAATACAGTTGATACAAGTACAGTGAATACACGGGAGAGATTAGGAAAGTGGCGAGAGAGGGAGTGTTGTTAGGTTAATTATGTGCATATGTTTTTAAACCATGTAGTTTTTGTTTTTGTTGGGTGTGCGAATTAATTCCCTCATCAGTAGTTGAAAAGAAAAAAAACCTACATATATGGTGTAGGATTTTCTTAATGGTGTGAGGTCTTGTGAAAAAACCTTGTGGGCTTAGTAAAAAATGGACAATATCACACCATGTAAGAGTGACTTTGAGTTGTTGAACCCAACTGGTATCGGAGTCGATGTTCGGTGGGACGACGGAAGATGGCGGAGTGTAGCATAGGGATGTGACTATAAGGCCTTTGCCCGTCGTCTATTGGGTCGGTACAATATCTTAGCCGTAGATTAAAGATGCTTGGACAACGATGTAGTAGTGGACTTTGTTGGTTATAAACACTCGGAGGATGATGTATGTGGCACACAATTAATCTCCAAATTAGCCTATGATGATGGGTTGTGAAACTTAGTTTGAGCGAGAGATTGTTGGGTGTGCAAACTAATTCCACATGGGAAGTTGAAAAGAAAAAAGGACCTACATATAAGGTGTAAGATTCTTTTAATGATGTAAGACCTTTTGAAAAAAATCACGGGAATTGGCTCAAAACAAACAATATCACATTACGTAAAAGTGTGTTGGACTGTTTGAGCCAGACAATTTTCCCTGTATTTATCGGGTTAAGTTTCGGAATGGCCCTTAACAGTTGTCTAACATGAATACAAAGTTGTTCAGTGAATTCGTTTTAAGAATAATAGGAAAATCATGTATATATACAAACATGTTTTATGTAAGTATGAATTATGTCTATAATGTGGTAAGAAAAGGTGCACATTTTGGCCTAACTCTCGATCATTTTTCTTTGGTGAGCGGTATGTATTGCTATTTGCTACGGTATTTTTTTTTTAGTTATAAAGTGTGGCTAAGTGGTCTAACTCATATTGAGCCTAGTGCTCAATGGTTTGGCCAATAGTGGGCAAAAAAAATTATGTTTTATGACAAATATTAACCGTTAATTATGATTCATTGCTTTAGTTTTAAATAATTACAATCTGCAACCACCATAATATTATTTTATAAAAATGCTCGCTATTTAACCATGGGTAAATGGTACAAAAATTATGGCTAATTTCAGCACACAAATGTATACATATTCGTATTTGTATATGTATGACGAGATTAGCTATATGTATGCCAACTTATATCTTTTGTATTTCCTAATACATATACAATTATGTCCAGATTTTGTTAGTCAACATGCATATAGCTAATTTTCGACATAAATAAACAAAAGTAGTTTGTCTATGTATGCTGAGATTTATTATTAATATAACTAATTTCGACATACATATATTACATTCGTATATGTATGTTGAAATTAGCCTAGATTTAATCATGACTAAAAGGCGAGTTTTTTTTCTCAATGGCTACGATTTGTAATTTCGAAAGTGCAGCTAGGGAAGACTTCTTTTTGAGTTGAAGTTTTCCATTTTTGAAAGTTGTCCAGTATTAAATGGTATTGCCCTACTCCATACCTAAATGAAATATGAATGAACAAAGGAAGAAAAAGATTTTTCTTACTAAAATTAAATTGAATTGAAATTTTCAATACATACAAATTTAACTAATTTAGGTGTACTCTTATTTTCTGGTCTAAATTTTATTAAAAACTAGTGTATATTTTGCCATTGGTTGATAATCAAGTTATATTATTCGTCGATAAATACATGTTAAAAGACTATAAGTATTCCTCCTTTAAACAAACTACCACTGAAACACTACGGTGGATAAAAATTTTTGCATGACTCATCCACATCATCGTCCAACCCTGCCCATAATAGATGTAGAACTCAATCATATGCCCAAATAGGGTCAGCCAACAAAGTGTAAAAATTTTACTTGATAGATGTGGAAATATTTTTTTAAAGTTAATGAGTATATATACAAATACGCCGCCATTATATGAAAATAATGCAAAGTAAAAAACCATTCTTGGACAGGAAGTACATCCTCATAATCTCCCCAACCCCAAATCTGAATTGTGATAAAAGACTGACACTGCTTGCACAAAATTTAATGCACATGTAAGGAATCTAAGTTGCTCGGACTTTTCAAAATTATTGTTGCACGCGTATCAAATTTTTTAAAAATAAATTATTTTTTAAAGATCTGACATATACCCATTGATATCTTAAAAGAGTTCGACCAACATAACAAGTAACTATCCCTTTTTTTTTTTTTATATCCTACTTATATCACGACCAAAGATTAAGGTTGTTATCCAATTAACTAAAACATAAAACTTGTTCCTCCAGCTCACTACACGAGTAAGATATGCTGAACGCCAAACGAAAAAACTTGTGAATCCTGCTAGTGATACACCTTTTGCTTCCTGAAACACAAGTTCATTTTATTGGATAATGAACATAGGTTAAAAAAAAAATGTTAAATAGATTCAGAATTACGGTACGAAATGAGAAATAGAAAAATAAGAGCTTCGTTGCTAAAATTTGTGGAGAATGTTGACTAACTCGTAGCAGGAACGAATTATAGTAATTAGTTCTAACCAGAGACAATGAACAACGATAGGGATCAATAGACTTGCTAGAGGGATCGAAGACAAATAAAGAATATTCTTTGACATGAAGTAGATGTATCATATATCTCTGATCCATATTTACGAGATGATAACATATGTAATAGTTAATGAAGTGAATTAAAATAACATGAATTTGCACCGTAAGATCCTGTTTGAGGGCACTCTTTAAGTTTTTTTTCCTGATTTTAGTCTTAGAGCTAAAACCATGGAAGATTTTGGATTTAAAGTTCAGTAATGACAAAAGTATTGAAGTGATGTCTTCGCATGTGTCTAAGCGATTATTTGGTTGGGAATAAGTTATCCCAAAATTAGCTATTTTAGGATAAGTAATCTCACTATGTATATGTGATAACTTATCCATCACTAAGGTATAAATTGATGGATAAATGATCTCGGGACTAACTAATACCTCCAACCAAACATAAGATAAAATAATCCTACATTTTATCTTGAAATTATTAGATCTCGTCCTTCGCACCCAACGACCCCTTACTGCATATAATTACTAGATATTTGTACTAGTGGGAGTTATCAAATATTCGAGGTACAATTAAAGTACATTCAAACTGGTCCAGACACCACCGTAATAAAGAAAAAATATAGATTTTTTAAAAATGAGGATACCTTGCTTTCTCTAAGATCCACAAGAGCCTTGTATCTTCCAATAGTAGCCATGCTTCCCAAATGTTTATAGATAAATGGATCTCCCAAGTTCAAGTTTTGTGCAGAATTAGCATGCCCTCCGCCTTCTTTACCCACCCTGTTCAACAAACTTGCCAAGTATTTTCCCTGTCTCTCTGCAACCTGATCAAACCGATGAAACTCAATAGCTTAGGCTCAAACCTTATATTTGTGTTTAAAAAAACTACTTAAAATGTATAAATAATCTATTTAGAACTTAATAAGCAAAACAAATTTTGATTCATAACTCATAAACTAAAAGTCCTGGCTCTGCCGTAACAAACACAAATAAGTCAATACAATGAAATGATATTCAACATCAACCATACAAAAAAAGAGCAGCCCAGTGCACTAAGTTCCCGCTATGCGCAGGGTCTAGGAAAGGGCCCAAAATAAGGGCCTATTATATGCAGTCTTACCTTGCCTTTCTGCCAGAGGTGACTGTTTTGAAGGCTCAAACCAGTGACCTCGTGGTCACATGGCTGCAATTTTACCAGTTACTCAAAGGCTCCACTTCAATATTCAACATCAACCACAAATACCCAAAAAAACAATATGCTTTACACAAGTTGTTACTTATTTGACAACCGCTGTCATATATACGTTGTTCGGATCCTTCATATATCCCACCTCATTTATTCTAATCCCTCAAATATTATACAACTTTTGAAGGATCCGAGCAGCATAGCTTCATGGAATCGCATAACTTTACATTTTTCCAATTTCGAATACTATGTTTGTAACTTACTTGGGCCAGAGCTGGAAGAACTTGTCTGCCTGTACTTTCAAGAAAACCACTGCAATCACCAATTGAGTATACATCTTGTACCGATGGGACGCGTAACCATTCGTCAATTCCAATCCTATTAATTCATGGAGAGTTATCAGTAAATCAACAAAACTGGTGAATAAAACACTACAAACATAGTAACACATTAGCAATGTGTCAATTGTCCAGCTATGTTTATTACCAATATATCTTAGTATATTAGTCAAGCCTAAAGTCCGTTACTAATATAATAGAAGGTAAAGCTGATTTTCATGCAGCTGCAGTGCCCTAGCTTACTGTAATTTAGTATCAAGAACTTGGCTGAAGGGTAGGAGGATAGTAGGATGGTGTGTGTTCTTGTTAGTAGGTTGCTATATTTTGTTGTCTTTCGTGTAGCCAGGTCCTCCAAAGGCCGTACATTTTTGTAGGAATCGACATAGGGGAGCAGTATTGGAGAGTCCAAGAAACATAGCTGGTAATCCCGTTTCTGGTGACCCGGTCACCTCTCAATGGCTTCATTAATTAGGTGCGAGAAATTGCTTAGTCCCTTAGGTTTCCCCGCCCGTAAGTATGTTTTTCATTGGGCGACTTCCCGTTTTATGAGGAAACATATCTAAAAAAAGCTTATATCATGAATATCCTTGGCCCCTAGAGCCTCCGCGATTTTCTTTATTATTTAATGATTCTTTAGAACTCACAGAGTGAATAAAACATTCCTGTTTATTCTCATAAGGCGAATGAATCTTTAAGAAGTTACATAGGAAATTGTGGAGTGACATCTCTACTGACCTCCCTTTAGCTTTTGGTATATCAAGTGAGTTCACAAAAGGTGAAGGGCCAACACCAGTAGACCAAACTAACAGACCATAGGGGACATCTGTGCCATCACTGAGAATTATCTTCTCCGGTTTCACATCTTGGACGAGGCCTCGTACAAGACGAACCCCTGACTGAAAATTAAGATATTACTATAACATAGGATCCATGAATTCAATTTGGATAATATAAAGGAATACGCTAACAAAAATAAACACACTGTACATAATGCTCGGTAGGAAGTTCAGGCGTTAAGTAATATTACAACAAAAAGTGTTTTTGCTAGATATATTGTCAGGATCCTTTCTAATACTTCCAAGTTTATGCATCTTTTGACATTACACAGAAGAATATTTAGTCCTAGACTGTCTTCATTCACATTACTCTGATAACAAAAGCAATTGAGTGTCCGTTTGTGAGCTTTGTATCCAAGTGGTGACATAGTTATATATCGTTTAATGTAATCAAACAGTAAGATAGAGTTATCTACCCTTAATTTAAATAAAATCTCTCACCTTAGTCAACTGTTTGGTTGCATATATACGCAGACGATCATCAAAGGAGGACAGTATCTCATTTGCCTGTCAATTAAGTAAGCAGAGCTTAATTTTTTTCAAGACTCAAAACAGTGCTACTGCTAGTGCAGTTAGAAGAGTCAAAAGAAGTCTTACAGAGATGACAATATTTATAGAGAAACAAGCTTGCCTCAATCAACGTGACGCGAACGTAGTCTTTGACATGAGAATATCTTTGATGTACATCCTTCAGGATAAAGTCACTAAGTTCACCACTGAACTCAACTCCTGTCGGACCACCTCCAACTACAACACAGTGCAAAAGTCGATGCTTTTCTTCCTCACTAACTCCTGCCTCATCCATGATCAAAAGTGAGAAGAAATCAGTCAATAATATAATTTATGCATCACATTGTTCGGATAAATTTTCCCTTCAGATCACTTAACTTCATCCATTATAGCAGTAAAGTCGCAATACTACTTGTCTTGTCATAGTAGAGTGACCAAACTATGCTTGCACAGCTCAGAAAATACAAATGACCGGAACTTAGTAATGCAAAGCCTCACTTGCCAAGTGGAAGTACATAATATACGTTAGATATCACATTCTTTAATTCAATTTTCACATCTTATCACTTAATTTCATCCGATATAACAGTAGTGTCACAATATTACTTTTTGTTAGAGTAAAGTAACCAAACTATGCATGAATCCGCGTCACTTTCCACATGTAGCGTTGCATCTATAAGTTCCAGATCATTTGTATTTCTTGAGCACTTCACACATAGTTCGTTTACTTTAGTATGATCAACAAATAGTTAGTACGAGTTTACTATTATAACAAGTGAAGTTCAGTGATCATACATGAAATTTAAGAATCTGTAAAAGAAAACAACACATACCAGGGGCATCAGACAACATGAGATTTAGAAGTAGTTTCCTCCGTATTTCCTGAGCGTGGTAAACTTCGCGAAGAAAAGTAGCATGCTCGTTTACACCCTTAATTCCAAATGTCAAAGCTTGTGCTCCAGAGGCAATGACTAACTTGTCATATGAAATATTGAAGTTCCATGGCTCCATGGTTTCAACTCCCTCTGTCACAGTTTGGCATTGTACCTATAAGTATCCACACATATTGACAAAGAAACAGCGCACGAAGAATCGTAAGTGTAACATTGAACTTAGACTACAACTGTTTGAGACAACTTTCAATAATTCAAACCACGCCATTCAACTAGCCGTTTACACTCTCCTAGGGAGAGCGGAATTGAAGAAAGTTCTATTAACGAATGCAATTCTCTGCCCAATAAGACTGATGATGCCCTGTTGGACTTTAGGTGGAGCAATTCAAACTCTTGACACAATATAAAAGACGGTACAAGCCTTTGCAAACAACTCAAGAACTCATAAATGCCAACATACCGGATAAACAAATGGACACAAAAAATGAGATCCTGGGAATGAAAGTAGAAAACAAAAAACGATGTGGCCTAGTGATCAATGAAGCGAATTGAAAACCATGAGGTCTCACGTAGATAGAGTTATCCGGTAGTACTATACTAGAGGGAGGGCAGTCTATGTTGCTCGGACTTTTCCAAAATATCGACGGGTGCGTGTAAGATATTTCAAAAGTAGTACTCACTCTGTTAAATTTTAGTTGTCACACCTAGCTTTCGGAGAGTCAAACTAAGTTTGACCGTAAATTTCATCATTGCCATCTTTAAGTTTTTCAAAATAAAATTTATATATTTAAAAATTACATAAGTACTATAAGTCACAACAATTAATAATTTAAAATATTAAAAAATATTTTAAAAAAGTACGATTAAAGATAGACTTATTTAACTCTGAAAATGAAAAGTGTAACAACTAAAGTTGAAGGGGGAGTATATTTTTTGAGAATCCTATACGGGTACGGAAACAACATAGCTGGCAGTAGGTACTCAGTGGAATTAGGTGAGCTGACTCACACACCATGATTAACAAGAAAACAACCCGAAAAGAAAAGCAAACAAAAGAAGCAAACTATAGGCATACCTTATGATTATCAAAATCAATGCCATTGCAATTAGCAAGAAAAAAATAAGAACTTGGTTCTCTTGAAATAGCAGGTTGAATCCTCCCAATAGGTTCAGCAACAGACCTAAACTCAAGAGTTCCAACACAAGTAGATGCTAATAATGGAGTGAACACCATATGGTTCCTAGGTGACACACACACAACATCATAAATGTTTGTGTCAATATCCTTCATTAACCTACAACCTGCCCATCCAGAGCCTAGCACAACCACTCTTGGCTTTTGGTCACCTTTTGTTGGTTCCAAACCAGCAACATGATGATTATTAGTACTACCACTAGTAGAGTAGTCTTTAGTGAATTGTAGCAATTGGGCTAGTGAAGGTGAGGCTAATGGTGTTATAGATTTGTAAGATGATGATTGGTTCAAAATAGTAGTGGAGATTTTGATGAGATTCTTGAACCACGGCATTGTGTCAGAGATTTTTCTAAGTACTCTTTTAGTTGTTCATCCAATGCATGAAGATTGAAGACTAGTATTTAGATACTCAAGACTTTGAGTTGTAGCAGTAACAGTAAAGACTAATAGAAACCAATACTAAGTTTCGATATTCTGAGACTCTCCGAAAGCTACTTAATGAGGTGAGATTGTTTGAATTGTCCAAAATTAAATGAGTAGACAATAGTTTATCACTTCAACCAATACGTGACAATCTAACAATGTCAGTGTAGCAGAGCAAGAATTTTTATTAACTAGATTCAAATGAAAAAGTAAATATAGGAAAAAGCCAAAAAAATTTAATACCCATTATATACATATAAAAAAAAATTTAATCTTATGTATTTACATTATAATTTTTCGAAGAAGAGAGCTCGAATAAACTCCTTCACCCCTATTTGTACCTGCCCCCGCGTACATTCATATATGAATTTTAACAAAAAAAGAAGTTTGGTATACTAAACTCCGGGATCCAAAAAATGGTCCGACCATAAGGGTCTATTTGAAGTACTCCTTCTGTTCAACTTTAATTTGCTTCTCTAAAGTCAAACTTATTTCGGCATGTGATCTTCAAGTTTTTTGAAATAAAATTTATATATTTGAAAACTACGTAATAATTAATAATTTAAAATATTCAAAAGATATATGAAAGAATTATCATAAAAATAAATTTGTTTGACTCTCAAAATAAAAAAAAATGTGATAATTAAAGTTGAACGAATCCAAGTATAAAGTAAATCAAGAATAGAGATTTGTCATTTGATAATAGAGAGCAATAACAACCAAAACTATGTCTTGAACCAAAGTGATAAGAAATTGCGATCGAATAGTTAATTTATATTTATATCAATGGTTAATTCATATTTATGTAAATTATCCCAAATCAATTAAAAAGAACAATAGCCCACCCCTTAAGATCGAGTAAATTGAGATTGACTAAATATATCCTCGTGATTAAAACTTAAAACTTAACTAGTATATTGATATTTTCCGCTAGATTTCGAGAATTATGATAGAGAAGAAAGCAAATGATTTGAAATTAAATCTTAAAGTAAATTGTAATAACGGATAGGGAATAGGTGGCAGCTAAGTTCAATCAGCATATATACCGCAAGTGGAGCCATCAAGTAGGACACTTTTAGATAAGGGGAGTACCCTTGTGCAAAAGGTGTTGTACCTTTAGGGGTTGAAATTCTTGCAATAATGTAACAATAAAGGGCATGTTTGGTTGGTTAAAAAAAAATTTGAAATTTTTATTTAGAAATATAAATTTAAAATAAATAAAATGACTTTCTTAGTGAAAATAGAAAGAACAAATTCCACAACTGATATACCATATTAATTGTGTCCTTTTCGCCCCCTTCCAACACATCTCATCTTCACCTCCACCTAAGAGCGGATGCACCATTATAGATACTGGTTCAATTGATTGTAAATTTATGTCTAAGAAGTTACTAAAATTGTAATAAATAATGGTTACGAACCAACAACTTTAAAAATATTGAACGTATAGAGTTTAAATCCAAAATCCATCTCTACTCCACCCCCATAGCCTCCATTCCCGCCCCTCACCTCGACCTCCAATAGTTTGTTTAGATTATGTACAAAAAAAATTTAGACTAATATTTTTTATTTAAATGCCAAACATAAAAAAATAAGTAAAAAAAACATCAAATTTTCTAAAAAGTATTTTTCAAGAATACATTTTTCATGAAATACATTTCCTTCGTAGTGAACGCATCTAAGCTAT
>JBDJHY010000096.1:1261937-1273100 GCA_039654485.1 Withania somnifera
ATTTATAACTCTAAACTTAGTTTTATTATTTTAATTTAAAATTAAGTGCTTGAAAGCACATTTTCGTTTTATCCAAATATCATAAAAGTGTTTAAAAATTATTTTGAGTTAAAAGTATTTAAAATAAGCTAATTCAAATGGATTATAATTCTAACTTATGCCTTTTGATTTATTTTTATTATTTTTTTTACTTTAAAACTAAGTGCTTAAAAGAATATTTTTATTTTATCTAAATATCATAAAAATATTTTAAAATAATTAGAGCACGTAAAACAAGCCAATTCAAAACTCTAAGTTCAACTTTAAAGAGATGAACTTAAAATTTTCATATATATTATGTATGTTTGTCACTTTTATGGATTTTAATTTTTTTTTTAAAGAATAAAGCGACGTTATCCGTCGTTTTTCTAAAAAAAAAAAAAAATTAAATAAATCATATTGTCCGTCGTTTTTTGTTGTCGTTGAGCCACACCGTCGATCACTTTTCAAAAGCGTCAAAGTATTTTATGACGCAAGTGACTGTGTCACTGTTTCGTTGTTTTTTGCATTTTTTTTTAGTAGTGGATTTTTTCAGAACATGGCTTGAAAATGCAAGAGTAAAATTGTATGATGAAAATTTTGAAGGAAAAAAAATGCTAAGACTTAAAAATATTAGATAAATCAAAGTAAGAGAAATAAAAGTAACGATAAAATTAAAGGATAAGATAATACTAGCATATCAATAATATAGTGTTGGTAAAGGAATAAAATAGGTGCTCCATACTAAAGCCCATCTCTATAATTGAAAAGAAAGAAAACATCCAACTACTTATTAACTGTCTATTGTAATTCTCGACCTCCTAATAACTTTGTTATATATTTAGCGTCATTGTCCTCAATGACCCAAAGTTGTGTCATGTCTTGTCTAATCACCTCGCTCCAACTTTTCGTCGGTCTATCTCTACCTTTCCTAAAGCCTATATATCATGACCAACCTCTCACAACTCTTTATTGGGACATTTACGCTACCCCTCTCTATGCACAAATTATCTCACCCTTGCTTCCTCCATACATCTATATGGGGTATCAAGTTATTAGTCATATTACAAAAAAAAATGGATAGAATAATGACAATGAGCCAGAGGAGAGGTGTGGATATTTTTTAAAAATCGGTTCATATTCATTCCGGGTTGCTCAACTACAAAAGTCATTTATTTTGTAAAGAAGAATGATCTAGTAGTATAGCGAGAGAAAGAAAGACTTGCACGTGATATTTATTAACCTAGAAAATGCTTACGATAAAGTCCTACGAAAAGTTCTATGGAGATATTCAGAGGTTAGAGGTATAATTGTAACTTACACTATGGTGATCAAAGATATGTACTATGGAGTCAAGACTCGAATAAAGACAATAGGTGGTTCCTCGGAACCTTTCCTAGTTGCAATGGGGTTACTCCAAGGATCAATTCTTAGGTTAATTTTATTTTCTTTAGTGATGGATGCACTGGGTCGTCAAATTCAATAAGAAGTGCTTTAATGTGTGTTATTTGCGGATAACACAATTCTGATATGAGAGACTCATATAAAAGTTAATGTTAAGTTGAAAGTTTGTAGACACTCATGGGAGTCTGAAGGGTACAGGGTGAGTAGGAATAAGACAGAATGTTCATAGTGAAAGTTTAGTGATGTAATGCATAAAGGTGGTGCGAAGATGAGGCTCGAAACACATGTAATTCAAAAGAGAGGTAACTTCAAGTATGTTGGGTATGTTATTCAAATTAATTTGGAGATTCACAAGGATGTCACATATCATATTGATGTAGAATTGATGAGAAAATGCACGGAGGCACCAATATAGAAGTATTAGAGGTTGACTATGGATAATTTTAGGAGAGGTAGAGGTAGGCTAAAAATAATATTGAAAAAACCAAGAAAATTAGACAAGACATGACCTTAGATATGAGGTTGTGGAAGATACAAATTAGAATAGTAGATTAGTAGGTATTAAAACATCCTTTTGCTTATCCTTCCATACTAGTCGTCTCAATTAACTGCTGTAGTTTTTTTATTATTATATGCCGCTTCTTGTATTTAATTATCATACTTTTTGTTGTAATTACTTTTAAGAATTCCTTATCATGCTTTTTATCGTACTTTATAAAATTAGTGTGATTATATTATTGTTGCTTCAAACATATTGAGACAACCACCACTATTTACTCAAAAGTAGATAGAAGAAGGAAACAAGAAGAAGTAATGGCACAATCCCCTCAAACTCGCTTCATTGACCATTAGGATACCTTTGATGCGCGAACTATCATAATATTCTTTTAAGAAATATATTGTTGTTACCCCAATTTTAGTTATTCAGATCAATAAAGCTTCAATGAAGAGTGTAATATTCTAATATGGATCTTTAGTTTTCTAGGCTATTTTTGAATGGTTGAAAGCAGTTGAAGCTGACAAAGGGGTTACTTGTTTCAGGGTATTTTTGGTGGACATGGAGGAACTAAAGCTGCTGAGCTTGCAGCAGAGAACTTGAATAAGGACATTATGGATGAACTAGTAAGGAGCAACGATGAAGATGTCGTTGAGGAGGTCAAAATTGGTTATTTAAAGACAGATACCGAATTTCTCAGTTAAGAAATCCAGGGTGGATCATGTTGTGTAACAGCATTGATAATCTAGTGGTATCTAATGCTGGCGATTGTCGTGCTGTTGTTAGCAGAGGTGGGGTTGCTGAAGCATTGACCTCAGATCACAAGCCTTCAAGAAAAGACGACAAGGATAGAATTGAGACTTCGGTGAGCAACTTGACCATGAATTCATGTTTAGCAATTGATCTGTTATAGTATATATTAGATTGTTTTGTCTTGGGTTGATGGTCTATCGAAAACAGCCTCTCTATCTTACCTTTGAGCTAGTGGTACGGGACTGCCTACACTCTACCCTCCTTTTGGTATATTGTTGTTGTGGTTGTTCTGTTATAGCATATATATAAACATGTCTTATTATCTGAGTTAGTTACTAATCCTAGCGTGCTTTATTGTTCTGTAGGGTGGCTCTGTGGATTATTCTAATGAATTAACTCAAGTTATTGCAAATAGGTCTTTTTAATAATGATATATCGAAAATACTTTATAAATACACTGAGCATGTTGTTGTTATTATTGTTGTAATAATAATAGTAGGTCTTTTTTAATAATAAATAAGTATGGACTCATTCGCTCTGACCAATTCCCCTATTGAATATAGAATAAACATGTTTCTTCTTTTTTACTTTGGAACTTTATACCGTCAAAGATATTGGTTGTTGTCTAAAAAAGAAGAGCTTATAAGTTACTTCTTAATGGTACGTCTCCAAGAACTGTCAGTTTTTTCTCACCAACTCATTCTTTATTAGGCATCTAAATGAATCCGACATTATTGGTACATTATATGATTCTATTTTATCACTCATGTATTTATATCTATATCTATATTATTCTAAAAGTGGAAATCAAAAAATTCATTCAACATATGTAACTCATTGACTAAATTAATCCAATTTTTTGCTTAAAACTAAGAGGAAATAAAATAATTTCTACCTACGTTACTTACAAAAGAAATCGATCATTAGATGCTCAAAAATTTGGAAAGTAATACACTTTAAAAATTATGTAACGTAAAAAATATTCAAGACATAATTAGATGGCGTAGCTAATTTTTAAAATAATAACTAAATGTATATTTCTTTTACATTTGTGTATTTGGGAGCTCATATATGTTTGTATGTTTGTGGCTCATACAGATTTCCAACATAAAGTATTTATATATTTTGGCTCATATACATTTCCTACCTTACGTATAAAGTAGCTACTAAATAGTAGCTATCTTTCGTAATTACACAAACATTAGCTATGACTTGTCATTTATTATCTAAATGTTAGCTATTTCTGAAATTTTACCTAAATTTTTTGTACTTTTAACGACAAATTTTAGCTAGGCATAGAAAAGTTTCTCAAAAAAAAAAATTGTTATTGGACTACGGACCCAAGTGCAACACATAGAGATGCAGAATATAAGAGAACTCTTTTCTCCGAGATGTTTCGTTAAGAAAAGCAAAACAGATAAAGTCTTCTAAGGTTATATTAAAAAAACCAAGGTGCAGGAAATGAATTGAAAATGAGTTAAATGTGTGGGTTACTAACGAAATTGGGCATTTAAAATTAGGTGTGAGTATTTTAATTATAAGTTTGTCACTTGTTTTTCCATCAAGATTAAGGAAAAAATCATGTCAAGGTATAATAAAAGAGGTATATTTGAACTGAAAGTATAACATGAAGGATATATTTGAACCGAAAAGGATATATTTAAATTATTTTTTTATAATACGAGGGTATATTTGAACTGAAAGTATAACAAAAGAGATGTACTTGGACCAAACATATAATAAAGGGTGTATTTAAAAATTAATATTTGATCATAAAATTATATTCGTAATTCATGACTTTTAAAGCTTGCAAATAGGTAATGAAAAAGTCCAAATAATAGTCAAGGACATCACATATTCTATAATAGATGAATGACGAACGTCTTAAAATCATAACTGAGTTTATTCATAGAATTATAAATTCTTCAAGTTATTTAAATTTGACATTACTATACAATGTGTGATTATTCAAAATTTAGGATTGTATAAAAGAGCAGTTCAGTATATTAAAGCTTTAGCTATCCACAGTTTGAAGAAGGATCCAACTATCAAAATCTATTATACGTAACATTATAATATTGAGTCCTAACACACTGCGGGATTCAATCCCTTAACCTTTAGGTCTCAAGGTCGTCATTTTACCAGTTGCACCAATTTTATTGGAGTGTGATTTTTTCGATCACACGAGACTGAAGTTCAATGGTACTAACCAATATAATTCTTATAATTTCAACATATATCTTTACAACTTCAATCTCGTATATATGTAAAGGTGTTGTTTTAATTAGTAGTTTTTTCAAAAAAAAATCTAATAGCTAAATAATTATTTTGTAATTGTAAAAACTAATTATTTATCACGAAATGTCCAGTAATTTGTTTATTTTAGTATATTTTTCTAAAAGAATTATCGTTTTAACATTTATATTTTAAAAAATAATCATTTTAACTAAAAAATTTAATTATAAAAATTTATTTTATGCAACCTTACCTTATATTTCTGTTAAGATGTTGTTTCTAATACTTACTAACTCCCTACTCAAAATATGTGTAACTTGTGTTTTAACTCTCTTGTCTTGTGTAGGAATTAAAATTAATTGTACTCCTACCTTAAAATACCCAAATATTGACACAACACCATCCACGTCACCATATCAATTTCCGATCAGTGGGACCCACCATAAGCCACGTCATCACCACAACTATCACTTTGTCTCCCCATAATATTTTCCCAACGCATAAATTCACAAAATCTCAAAACACACATTCATATATCTAACACTCAAAACCCTAGCTCAAACCCTTAACGCCTCCATTTGCTTCCATCAAGAAACCAAAGTGTATGTGTAATTCCTTTGCATTTGCAGTGACCCTTTTTTCTGTTTGTTATGTTTGTTTAGTCTTTTTTTCTCATTCCATTTTGTTTTTGTGTGTGTTTTCCAGCTTGTAAAATTTTGATAACACGATGTCGGATGATGAGAGAGAAGAGAAGGAGTTGGATCTGACAAGTCCTGAGGTTGTTACTAAGTATAAGGCTGCTGCTGAAATTGTCAACAGTTAATATTTCTAAAACCCCTCTTGATTTTCTACTTAAAAAATAAATTTTTCTTTGTGTATATCCCTTCTGATTTTTTGGATTGCAAATTGGTTAAGTTAATATTCTAAAGCCTTAGTTGGTTCATTTTCTGCTTAAAAATAGAATGTTTACATGTTTTCTGTATACCCCTTTTGATTTTTTTGGATTGGAAATTGGTTAAAAGTTAATATTCTACAACCTTAGCTGGTTCATTTTCTTGAATTTCTACTTAAAATTAGAACCTTTACATGTTTTTTGTATACCCCTTTTGATTTTTTGGATTTTAAATTGGTTAAAAATTAATATTCTAAAACGTTAGTTGGTTCCTTTTCTTGATTTTCTGATTAAAAATGGAATCTTTACATGTTACTGTATCCCTTTTGATTTTGGACTGAAAATTGCTCCAAAGAAAATGGGGCTATATGATAACTGAAAATCACTACTGGTGTTAAGAACTTTTGCGCTTCTTCCGTTTCAATTTGTTTGTCTGATTTTGACTTGACACGGAATCTTAGAAAGTGAACAGTAAGACTTCTGAATTGTGGGGTAACCACATTGTCTTTAATCTAGTGGTCCTAAACATGCCATTTAGAAAGTTAAAATTGATGAGTTGTCAAAAAAATGTTAAGAGATGCTCTTTTTGGGATGGACTGAGTACTAAAAAATATTTGAACTGTTGTAAATGAACAGGGTTGGTTTCCACAATTAGTATTCTGTCAAGATAAAAAAGAGAAGAAGATGAACAGTTTGGCATCCGAATGTTATGATATAATATAAAATGAAACAAAGACAGTATTAAACTTTTTTGCTATTAATTTTGCAGAGGCTCTGCAGTTGGTGGTTTCTGAATGCAAGCCAAAAACAAAGATAGTTGATCTTTGTGAAAGGGGAGATGCCTTTATCAAAGAGTATGAGCTCTGCTCGTTTCAATGTCTTCTGAATCAGATTTTGTATTTCAGAACTAGTGGCATGTTTATTTCTAGCTGTTGATTTGATGAGTCTGGTACAGGCAAACAGGGAATATGTACAAGAATGTGAAGAAGAAAATCGAGAGAGGTGTGGCATTCCCAACCTGCATTTCAGTTAACAATACCGTCTGCCATTTTTCTCCACTGTCTAGTGATGAGACGGTATTGGAAGAAGGTGATATGGTGAAGATGTAAGTAATAGTTTAGGGCACTATGATTTAATTTCTTGCCATGATTGTGCATAACAGGAAAGACAAGTCTAGGTTTGTGCGATATATTTGACCCTAAATTCAGAATGGAAGAACTGTTTTATCATGTAGCTATGTTTATTATTTTTCCCAATCCAATTGTAACTCTACAAGGTTTAATTGCTTAATATGGAACATGAAGTTGCTTTTTGATAACCTGACTTTCTTTTGTTGTATTGCGGATTCAGATAATCTGTTATTGGAGTAAGACATGGCTACTTTTTTGCAGTGATATGGGGTGTCATATAGATGGATTTATTGCTGTAGTTGCTCATACACATGTCCTCCAGGGAGGACCTGTTACTGGTAGATCTGCTGATGTTCTTGCAGCTGCTAATACAGCTGCTGAAGTTGCTCTGAGGCTCGTGAGACCTGGAAAGAAGGTAATGTTTACAATTTAAATCAAAGGTTTGTGATATTTGATGTTATATATTGGAGGATATTGAGAAAAGTTATCTTGCATCAAGATGGGTTTATCAAACTTCAGCTATCGCCACATTATTTACTTCAGCTATCGCCACATATATGCATAGGACGGTTCGCAATAGCAACTATCACTCCTATTGGAGATTGCACAGGAATCAATGGCGGTGAGGTGCCAGTTGCTAAAGATTGGATCTGTGTTTTGCCTGAAATTGTTGTTTATCTATTGTTCCAAAATGATAATCTCTGTTTGTCTTTTGAAATATTGATTTTCGAGTTGTACATCAAAGAGTTTTGGGTATGAGAAAATGTGTTTTGGGTGGGTTTGATTACATAGAAGGGGTGTGGTGGATATGTCGGTAAGGAGTAAGGACATTGTATTATCAGTTTGTACGGATATGGACGAACCACAAATACAGCTTATTGATGGCCTAAGCTTGAGATCCAAGTTGACGAGTTCTTTGTGAGATTATAAAATAGTCTCCGTTGTTTTCCTCAAGAGTAGGAGTAGAAAAATATATGTCGATAATTCTTTTCTGCTAAGTAGTTTTAATTATTTGCCATCCCCGTGCCTTCGCTGCATTAGTGTTTCACTTAGCTCATAGGTTAGCTCCAAAGGATATTATTTCCACGCTTTTAATTTGCTAAGTATCTTGTGTATGAGTGCATGTTTTTATCATTAACTAGTATCTATGTTTGTGCTTTGCTCATAGGTGTTAAGTTGATTATTTATATGAAGGATACCAAATTGAATTTTTTTGACATGAGTGAATAGTTAGCAAAACATACATTGGTAGTGTAATTTTTAAAATATTTGTTTTTCATAAATCATATCCAGTTTAAATTAAAGAAATAATTCACTTTTTGAAGGGCATAAAAGTTGAGTGAAACAAGATATGTCTGTCAAGCCCCGAAATCCAGGCGTGATGGCACCTACCTTACCAATCTAGTTGGTCAGCCTAACTCACGAATAACTAAGGTAAATCACCAAATATAAGATGCGAAAAGTAAAACAAGTAAGATGTAAAATACGGAAGTCTTCTATCATAACCACTAAAACAAAAGTTTATATAAGTCTCAAGTCTTTCAATATCTCGAATAAGTAAAGATACAGAAAATAAATGAGAAAATAAATGACAGGAGACGTTCGGCGACTGCTGAATGAATAGGAAGCTACCTCGGAATGTCTCGGTTGAAGCTTGGATGAATAGGAGGAAGCGATCACTGGATCCTAGGCCCTGAACCTGCAGAAAACATAAGAGTGGGTACAAAACAACGGTGCTCGGCAATGTCCTCGGCTGACTAACTATAAAGAGAAAACAACAACGGATAAGAAACTATTGGAGCTATACAATTACTAATATGAAAGGATAAGTGAAAAAACACTTTACTACCTCATAACTTTCTATACTAATCGATATCCTCCACAACCTCCCATCTAAGGTTATGTCTTCGGTAAGTTGCAACTGTGGTATGCCTTGTTTAATCACGTCTTCCAAATACTTCTTCAGCTTACGTCTACCTCTCCTGAAACCGTCTATCATCGAACTGTCACACTTCCACACCAAGGCATCCCTGCATCTCCTTTTCACCTGCCCGAACCATCTTAGCCTAGCTTCCTGCATGTTGTCCTTCACTTGTCCTCATATCCACAACTTTCATTTTCTGAACTTGAGATTTCATGAGTAGCCAACACTTTACACCATGCAACTTAGTTGATCTAACCACCACTTTGACAGAAACACACTTCTGTATTTGGAAATAAAATTAAAATACACTTATCATTTTATACTTAAATAAGAAAAAAAGCCCAATGCACTAAAGCTCTTGCTATATGCGGGGCCCCAGGAAATAACCGGACAACAAGGGTCTATACTTAATGCGAAGCTTTTATAACCATAAAACTGTTATGTTTAAAATATCCCTTAATAATAGGTATCTACATATACTTAATTGGAAAAAAATAGTACGTAATAATTTAGAATAAATATCAACCCGACTTTCAATAGAGAAGGAAGTATTGGGATCCATTGCCGAAGCTGCTTATCTATGTTGGTAATATCAAATATGAACCTGACCTTAACTGCTTATTTGGAACGTGATTTGGTGTTTTGCGTTCTGCTTGTCTAGCTTGCATCCATGCTAACCCATATATAGTACTTGAATTTTCTTTGACCATGACATTGATCATAAGACTTCTAATCGTACGAATACTATGAATCCTAATTGGAATTAACTTCAATAGAAAAATATGAAAATGAGTGGATCTGGAAGTTTAAAGTCAAGAAAACGTCTAAAAGGGAACTCTTACCAAGATTATTTGTATAAAATCGTGTTTTTGGTTTATCAACAGGCCAATAGGAATATGTTAGAAATAGGATTAGCGGGTATACGAGTCTCTCAATATTTTAGGGATATTTTGGTCTCTCAACATTGTTATTTGTGCTTTTATAATAATTTAGATATTTGCCGTTCTGCTCTTTGCTTGTCGATATCTATTGCTACAGAACTTGCTTAGTTGCGTCCTGCACAGCCAATGCAACATAGTGTATCATTCCCAATTGTCCTTCAGAAAAGAAATTTTGAAATATTTGCATTGTTGAAGCATCCTACTGCACTGTGCATCATCTATTTAATTGGAAGTTACTATTTAAGGACACTAACCATCAATGTGCACATGTGATCTTTATGCTTAAATACGTAAATATATCCCCTATTTTTTCAACCATGTAATCTATATGGTCTTTCCAACATTCTGCCCTTAGCTCATCACTGCCGTCAATAAGCAGTTAATGAAAAACCTCTGAGTATTTTTCAGAAACCTCGAACTTTTAAGATACTTGTAACTGAGAGAAGATATATAATCACAGGTAGTGTTTGTTTCTGATACAGACAAGGCGAAACCCTTTGTTTTGTGGGCTTGGTCACAATCAACTTCAGCCACATAGACCATGGGCCCATTTCACAATCCTCATTCGGAATAATAAATATTTGCCTTCTTATTTGTACCTAAAATAGAACAACCTAGAAATAGAAATTAGGATATTCTTTCACTATGTTAATTAGAAATTTTAATGATAGATCCTTTTCCGGCCGAATTTTAGTGATATCGAAGTCCTTAAAAAACGGATTAGTAAACATGTAAGGAGAAAATAAACAACAAAAAAAATGGCTAACATTCTTGTTTCTTTTGTGGTTTTCCTTTTTTTTCCTTATTCCAAATTAATGAGTATTTATAGTAACATATTAAAAGAAATTAATGAAATGCAAGTATATTTGATTGATACTAAGCATTAAGTACTTCCACCGAATCTCTCTCGTAATCTATGGATATTTTTGTTGCTATACTCTTTAGTATTTTGAACTTTTTTGTCGAATCCTTACCTGGATCCGTACCCACGAATCTTAAAATTTAGATCATACCGAATTTGACCTCTAGATCCGTATACGTGTCTGACACCCGCACCCAACTCCAATAACTCTTGTTGTTATGGATGCTAGTTTCAGACGTTCTGTTATATACTTGTTGCTCAGTTTCTTTGATGTTGCAGAACTCAGATGTAACCGAAGCTATTCAGAAAGTTGCTGCAGCATATGACTGCAAGATCATTGAGGGTGTCTTGAGCCATCAAATGAAACAGTTTGTGATTGACGGAAACAAAGTTGTTTTAAGCGTGTCCAATCCTGACACCAGAGTAGATGATGCAGAATTTGAGGAGAATGAGGTCTATTCAATTGACATTGTTACAAGCACAGGTGAAGGAAAGGTAAATGTTGAAA
>JBDJHY010000096.1:1363272-1374104 GCA_039654485.1 Withania somnifera
AATCTTAACTATGTTATCCACAAATAACATAAACCATAACACTTCACCTTGAATTTTCCATGTCACATCCATTACCCGTTCAAATAAAGACAGGCTAAAAGATGACCCCTAGTGTAACCCCATTACAATTGGAAAGTGCTACAAGTCTCGTCCCACTGTCCTTACCCTGGTTAGGCTCATCTACTGGTCCTTGATCACCCTACTGTATGCCACAAGTACACCTCTGACCTCCAAGCATCTCCATGAAATCTTTTTTTGGGACTTTGTTATATGCCTTTATTGAATCGATAAATACCATATGTAAGTCTCTCTTTCTCTTCCTATACTACTCCACCAGTCTCCTTACGAGATGAATAGCTTTTGTGGTTGACTGCACTGGCATGAATTCGAGCTGGTTCGCAAAAATAGATGTACCTTTCCTTACTCTCAACTTCACCACTCTCTCTCAAATTTTCATAGTGTGGCTTAGCAACTTGATACCCCTATAATGATCGTAATTTTGAATATCATCGTTGTTCTTGTACAACAGACTCATTGTACTCCAACTCAATTTTTCGGACATCTTTATTGTCCTAAAAATGATATTAAACAACCTAGTCAATAACTTCATACCTGCCTTGCCTGCGCACTTTTAAAATTCTGCAAGGATCTCGTCAGGCCCAGTTGCTTTTCCCATGTGCATCATACAAATAGAACAAGTGACTTCTGGAACCTGATACTCCTACAATACCCAAAATCGATGCCTCTCGGAGTGCTTCAAATCTCCCAAACAAGATGTCTTTGGCCCCTCCCCATTCAAGAGTTTATGAAAATATAACTGTCATCTTCGTTTAATAAGTCTCCTCCACGAATAGTTTTTCATCCTCGTATTTGATGAACTTAACTTGGTCTAGGTCATATGCCCTCCTTCCCCTTGTTTTAGCTAGCCTGTATAACTTCTTATCCGTGCTCGTGTCCTTCATTCTGCATACAAGCGTTCAAAAGCTACTGTTTTAGTTGTTGTAGTTGCAAGCTTTTTCCTCTTTCTTTGCCATCTTATACTTATAATATTCGACCATTTTCCTCTTCGTTCGTCTTTTCCACCAACTTTGCATGCACCACCTTTTTAGCCGCCTTTCCTTAGACTATAAGCTCTTAGATCAGTTAAAGTGCGGAACTCAAATAACTACAAATTTCCACTGGCATTATCTCCAAATGACAAATATGTTGATCCTAAATTTACCTGTCTCAGAGTTTCATAAATATCTAACATATATTTTATTCTATCAAATGTTCTTTGCAGATGGGCTGAAAAAGATGTGGATCCTGCACTGTTCTCCAGAGAATTGGTGGCTAATGTTTTTTTCTTTTCTGGGGAATGCGGAGTTGCCAACATTGTGGAGACAACCATTTAATTTTAAAATTAGTTTCATGCGCTGCGTCACATAAACCAACAGTGACCATTGTTTCCATTTAAGTAATTGACTTAGATTTAATAAATTGTTATGAGTTCTTTGTTAAAACATTCTGGTTTATCAAATTTGGCAGGTCAATGATGATCCTCGGTTTCTCATAAAGGGAGCCCTGCTGCTACATCATCTATTGGTTCAGCTACGGTGTAGGTTCCTTTATCTTCAGTGCTAATGTTCTTGAGCATGGATAGTCATCCAGATTGAGGAATTTGATTAGTATCATTGAATGTGGCTTTCTATGTGGTACATAGAAATGTTTCTATATTCGACAATGGCATTTTGAAGATAGCCAGTGTTGGGGATTCTGGACGACGGGTCATTCGTAAAAGTACTTATATTTTTCTTTCGTGTGACTTTTAATTTTCTAAAAGTCTGCTTGTTCAATTTCATCCGATGCCGTTATTGCTGTTAGGCTGCAGGTCAGATGATTTTCTCCACATTTCCACTAGAATACTATTTTGACTGCCCATACCAGTTGAGCTCAGAGACTGTTACTCAAACGTACCTTGATGCCATAGTATGGATAGTTATATACGGTGAATCATTTTACACTATATATTTCAAGTAAAATGGACTTGGTTCTATTTTTCTTCCATGTCATTATTGGTATAGTGTCTATTGGAACTAGCTTCTCTACCTCCAAGGTAGGGGTAAGGTTTGTGTACACTACTCTCCCCAAACTCCACTGGTGTGATTACACGGGGTATATTGTTGTTGTCATAACCTTTACCTTATAAAAAAAATATTGTTGTTCTTATCATTATTGGTATTTGGTTAGGAAAAGAGGAAAAACTTTATAATCTCCTAGGCTATCTAGTACTAACAGGATCAGACTAACATGGATACGAGGTTATTAGATTTACTTTTTTCCTGATCACCAAATGGAGAAAAGCAATTTACACTTACGTGGAGTTTGGTATCGTTAGAAATCTTGTTACTCATTGTTCAATAAGCGTACATGTCCTAAGGGGGTATTTTGACTCTTTTCTGTCGTCTCACCCCATAAATTTTGTAATGTTGTACTTGAGAGTAAAGTGCGCTCTTTGTCCGGTCTCTGTGTATGTTCTTTTCACAGGTTATCACAGTGGACTTGCAAGTAGGAGATACAGTCATAATGGGCTCAGATGGCCTATTTAATAATATTTTCGATCAAGATATTGTTTCCGTTGTGACCACACATCATGATGTCTCTAATGCTGGTACCCGTTTTCTGCTTAATCTAAATTCTGCATGGAAACAGTGATTCATTTCTGTGGTATGCTTGGTGGTTTGGTATCAATGTTAGCAAAGGCATTAGCTGTTTTGGCGCGCAACCATTCTGTGGATACCAAATTCGACTCCCCCTATTCACTGGAGGCTAGTGCAAGGGTAGGTTTTCAGTCTGATTCAATATATACAGCTTGTCCGCAAAACCGACCAGTATAAGATGATACTTATGCATCACTTTGACTTGCAGGGATTTTATGTTCCTTGGTGTAAGAAAGTTTTTGGAATGAAGTTAACAGGCATGACTTGAAAGAGCCTTATTTTGGAGTCTGCTTTCTGTTATTTTCTTCATAACTTGCTTGACAATGTCTTTTCATGTAACCTTGAAACAGGAGGAAAGCTCGACGATATTACAGTCAATGTTGGAAAGGTGAAAAGTTCATGAACAACTAGCTGGCCTGAACATCACCGATGTTTTACTTTTTAGATCAAAGCTTGTGAGTCGTGAACAAGTCATATATCTCTTGTGACGAGATTTCTGCAGGGGTCCTCTCTCCTGAATCATTGGGCAACTAGTTGGTGCTTTGAACTACCAGTTGAACGATGAGGTAAGAAGAGAACAGTTTCATCAACAAGTCATATATCTCTGTATTCTGTTATTCCAAGGTGCTTGTCGTAAGACAATATATGGCAGTAAATATCTGTATGACATTTTGGACGATTTAAAATTCATCATTGTTCAAAAGTACGAACAATGAAAAGCTCGCTAACTTGTTTAGTTAAATTCTATGATATATTGAGATAATTGGATTACTTCTCCTTTGCAAAAATTTGTTTTATGACCTTGGTATAATAACTTGAAAGCTGGTTAACCAATCCATGAAAGTAACCCCTGTAAATCGGTGAAAATTGTTGATCTCTTTCAGCCTGTGATAGAACGTGACATGTAAAATAAGACGAATATAACTCTAAATTTAAGCATTGCTTGTGTATATCTTCCATTGGTGCATTACATCCTGTGAGAAAACAATTGGTTTGGACCTTACTTAGTGTTTGCTTAAACATTTGATGTGCAATTAACACAAGAATGAATGATCTTGTTTAGACTTTTTAGCCACCTCTGTTAGACTATCAAGGACATTTACATGATCTTATTGAAGCAGAGCCGAGTTATTATCACAACTGTTGTATGTGAGCTTGGGTCTGGAGCATGGAGCAGGAGAGGTCTAAAGCTTTTACTCGTTCCCAAACTGATGTCTATTCTTTATTATATATACATACTGAAGTTTTTCCAACCTAGGGAACTAACGTCGTGTCTGGTAAAACGGTGTCTCTCTCACTGTGTGAATCCTCCAAATTTGGAATAATTTAATCATTTTGGAGTTCATTTGAATTGATTTCTATAATGTGGCTGTAAGAGACTCATGAAAAGTTTGCCTTGGAGCATGTGACAAAAGGGGTCACGACAGGGAAGGAAAGTAACACAACTATTATGTCATTAGCTCGAAGTGTAGTAGTCCCAAACAGGCTTGTGATGATTCAATGTTAATGACCTCATTCAATCTATGTTTTGAGCCTTCGCTATCGTTGGCTAAATGGATATCTAGTAGTTATGATCAGCAGTCCCTTGATTATTGACAGAAAAACCGATCTCTCCAAATGAGAACCTGAGGTCTCAGACAAAAGACACTAGGTGATTCTTTCTATCTTTCCTAGTCTTGGTAGACAGAGTTATCTTTGGTAGTGGAAGGTAGCAGGTATTCCGTGGATCTAGTTATGGTGTGCGAAGGCGACCGAACACCACGGTTAACCGATGAATATTCGGATGCACGTGCTTTATGAAAATTCCATCTCCTGCACCAGACAAACTGAACCCTACATCTTAAAAAAACGCATTTGCAATTATATCCTGAGAAATGAAATTGAGATATCTTCTAAATAAGACAAGTTCATATTACCCTTCTTATTAGACATATGTACAATGACATAAGTCGTCGTTCACTAGACATATGTACAATGCTTATTCATATAGACTCAATTGTTCAACACATGTATCAACTATGAATAATCACATATGCAAGTAATTAGACATATGTACAATGACATAAGTCGCCATTCACTAGACGTATGTACAATGCTCGTTCACATCGACTCATTAGTTTAACACATGTGTCATATGTGAATAATCACATATACAAGCAATTAGACATATGTACAATGACATAAGTCGTCGTTCACTAGACGTATGTACAATGCTCGATCACATCGACTCATCAGTTTAACACATGTATAATGTGAATAATCTCATATGCAAGCAATTAGACATATGTACAATGCTCGTTCACATCGACTCATCAGTTTAACACATGTATCAAATTTGAATAATCACATATGCAAGCAATTAGACATATGTACAATGACATAAGTAATCGTTCACTAGACGTATGTACAATGCTCGTTCACAGCGACTCATCAGTTTAACGCATGTATCAAATGTGAATAATCACATATGCAAGCAATTAGACGTATGTACAATGCTCGTTCACAGCGACTCATCAGTTTAACGCATGTATCAAATGTGCAATTAGACATATGTACAATGGCATAAGTCGTCGTTCACATTGATTCATCAGTTCAACACATGTATCAAATGTGAATAATCACATACATAAGCAATTAGACATATGTACAATGACATAAGTCGGTCATTAGAAATATGTACAATGCTCGCTCACATCGACTCAATAGTTCAACACATGTATCAACTGTGAATAATCACATATGCAAGCAATTAGATATCTGTACAATGACATAAGGCGTCGTCTAGACATATATACAGTGTTTGTTCACATTGACTCATCATTTCAACATATGAATCACATATATAAGCAATTAGACATATGTAAAGTGCATGACTAAACAATTTAATTCATGCAATCCAACATATAGGTAATCTCATAATATTACACTAGTATATGGTGCCTGTAGGATTACCTCTAGCATGAAAAATGCTCATATAGTTATGCAACTATTAACAGCAAAGAAAAATAGAAATGGTATATCATCATACCAGGATATGATCACCCCAAAATCTGAGACATATTTTTTTAGCATCAATGTATATGTTCGTACATCTGAGACACCCCGACCCCTAAAATTTTGAGTCCGCCACTGACCACAGTACCCTACTTATTTCTCAACCTTTGGTCTTGCACTATGAACCTAGCATATAGATATAGATGATGATATATTATCTTCAATACAATGTATTTCTGAAGGAATCTGAAATTAATTCTGAGCAATAAAAGAAGAGTAGATTTGCAGCAACAAACTAGCTTTTGTTACGCTCCATATACTCACATGATTATTCTTGTAATCTAAAATGGATTCAAGTAAAATGTGGTTGTGGAAAAGTAATCTATCTTCTAGTTGTTATATCTATGTTTTAAATTAAGGATAAGGTACAATTACCCCTCAGACTATACTCAAAATTGTTATAACACATCTTAATTTTTTACGAGGATTCTATTATCCTCTAAAATCATTTTTTTGTATTTTTATACATCCTTTATACTGACATGGCACCATGCGTGTATCCACGCGCCTTAAATTTTTGTATTCATTTTTTGTGCCAGGCCAGTAGAAAGGTACATAAAAATACAGAAACAATAACTTTACGGGACAATAGGACCCTCATAAAGTTAAGATATGTTATACTAATTTTGGTTATAGTTTGAAGAGGTAATTGAGATTTACCCCTTTAAAGTATCCCTCAACATTAAAGGATTTTTAACGAGGATATATATTATATTCCGATTCCAAACCACATCAAGGTAATGGTAAAGGAATATTATTGCTTTACTATAGTCTTATTTTAGTGTCTGAATTTTATTTTTAATGATGTCTGTTGAATCTATTGCATTAAGAAGATTTTTAGCGTCAAGTAATTAAGATAGGTAGTCTATTCCTGATATATTCAAGGCAATAAATTTAAATTTAAAGGTATAATCTTATATTGATAATGTAGTATAAATATATCAGAGACAAGTATCTCTATATATAGAGAGATATATGTATCCTTTAACTTCGAACAGATATATGAATAAAACAATTTGATTTTCTTATTTATAGAAGAAAAAACTAATGTTGCGAGGCTTTTCAGAAATTGTTGCGCAAGCTGCCTGCTTGAGCAACCTGCAATCTGTCAATTTGAGCTACTAGCAAGTAGTCTGTTTAATTACAAGCCCGATAAAATTGTTGCATGGCTTTTCGAAAATCAACTTATAAGCTACCTACTTAATTGCAAATATAACAAAATAACTGCAAAACTTATTGAAAATTGAGCTACTTGCAAAGTTATTTGCTTGATTGCGTCTGCGGTTATCTAATTATAAAATTCATATGTTTAAATAAACATTTATAATACGATATATTTATAGCATAAATTTCAATAAAACTAGGATAAAGAAATGAGCAACTAAAAGCATGCCAGGTGTCCAAGATTAGGTGGCAATCCAAGTTAAATCAATAAGCCACTAAAATCCTACTAAGTGTGCAGGTGACATGTTCTGACTAATCAAATTGAATGTTGTCATTAGATAAATATGATTGGTCAATTCAAACTGGTCAATCAAAACACAATACCACACCACCCCTTACAACTATAAATAGGGGTCCTTATAATTGGGAGATTTTTTTTAAGGACTAAAAGCAAGAAGAGAGCTTGTGAATCGAATACCATAATTTCTATACAAAGTTACAAGTTCAAGCACTTAAGTTTAAACTTAAGTCCAAGATCAAGTTACTTGTTCATTGTTCTTGACAAGCGTTCGCGACAAATTCTAATTCAAGGAAGAAGGTTGAAGATCAAGCTATTCTTGGCCTTAAATCTAAATTAGATTTAAGTTCTGTTTCATTTAAGTTACTTCTTTTTTGCAAGAATTAGAGGATTATAGTAGGGATTGTAACACCCATTATAGTCTGAAATCAAATACTTTATTTGTTGCTCGATTTTTCTCGACTCAAAAATTTGTTGTCCATAAATTTTTGGCACGCCCAGTGGGACCTCTCTACCTCTCATCTCTTTGCATTGATTATCACATTTCAAGACTATTGAAATGGCATCTAAGAAGTTTGACTCCAAATCTGTCGTTGCTAAGTCTACCGATTCAAAGTTTTCCTCTGAGGTGGAAAACATACTTGATGCTACCATGGGAAATCTAGGACCCATCACTAGGAACAAAGCAAACTTGCTAGGACAACAAGCACTTCAAGTGTCGTCCGCATCAGTTCCTAACTCTCGTCTTCAACCTTGAAAAGGGGCAAAATTCTTTCCGAATGAGTTGGAAGAAGGAGAGAATATAGCTGAGATTGTTGAAAAGACTCTAGCTCGACTTAGCCCATTTAAGACCAAGGATCGTGTCATGCAAGATGAAGATGACGCATTGGTCACCAAATCTGCTCCGATCACCCCGCGTGATTTGTTCCACTCAAATTTTAGTTTGGGGGAAAATCCATGCTTCACTCCATCATCCACAATGTCCATCCAGGCGATGGCGACTAACAACTCAACTGTTGCAGAACAACTTGCAAGTTTGACAAAGGCGATTGAAGGTCTAACAAAGTATGTGTAAGATCAAGATAATTGAATTGTCAAATTGACAGATAGGGTTGAAAATATTATGGAGGGGGCTCAAGTCATGCACCTGGAAAGCGTCCTATCGGACAAGACAAAGGATATTCTTCTATGAAGCAAATTCATGTTGATGAAGGACTTCATTATGGGAATTATTAAGGAAAATTATGATGTTGCTGCAAATTCATCTCTTACTTATGCCAAGCCTTATTCTTCAAGGATAGACGACTTGAAGATGCCCGCAGGTTACTAACCTCCAAAGTTTCAATAATTTAACAGTCAAAGAAATTATTTCACACTTCGTTGAAACTTGTAACAGTGCTGGAGCTTACTGAGATTATCTTCTTAAGCAATTTGTGCGATCCTTACCAGGGAATGCGTTCGACTGGAATACAGACCTTGCAGCTAGTCCCATTAATAGTTGGGAGCAACTTGAACATGAGTTTCTCAATCGTTTTTATAGTAAAATAAGTATTGTAAGCATGGTTGAACTTACAAATATGTGTCAATGGAAGGATGAAGCTGTCATTGAGTTTATTAATAAATGGAGGAATGCAAGCCTTAATTGTAAAGACCGACTTAGTAAGGCTTCGGTAATAGAGATGTGCATTCAAGGGATGCACTAGGGGCTTCGTTATATCCTACAAGGCATTAAGCCCAAGTGTTTCGAAGAACTAGCTTCCAGTTCACATGATATGGAGCTAAGTGTGTCTTCTAGAGGAAATCTAGGACCACACATTTATGAGCCTCACAAAGGAAAGGAGAAGTATGAGGTGAAGAAGGGGTGAAAGTTTGTGCCCAAAATCGAGAGTAAAGGATCAGTGAATGTTAATACCCCGCCATTGAAAAGTCACCACGAAGCTAACCAAAAAGAAAAGTTTGAAGACTATATCTTTTCATAATAATGCTAGCTGAAAGTTGACTTTGAAGGAAATGTAGGGAAAAGAGTATCTATTCTTGGATTGAGATGTTCCAACAACTTTTTATGAACTTCTCGCATTAGAAGTCTTCGATTTACCTAAAATGGAACGTCCAGATAAAGCTGGAAAGGCTAATGCCCAAATATTACAAATATCGTCGATTGTTGGGTCACTCCATTGAAAAGTGTTTCATTTTTAAGGAGAAGGTCATAGACTTGTCCCGTGATGAAAAAATATTGCTCAAAGATGAGAAAGAAAGTTCAAATCAAGTTTCTGTAAATTTTGGTCCGCTTGATCCCGCGGTACTTTGCAACTTTGTAGAAGTACATGAATATGGTGATATCCTAGCTGTGTCGGCACCAAAGATGATTAAATTTGGTGACTTCGAACCAATCGATGTTAATGCGCCACTCCTACTCCCTATGATAAATAAAGCAATAGTAAAGGAGAAACCTTTAAAGGAATGTGAGTCGGGTGTTGAGACTATTAATGATGAAGGATGAATTTGGTAACTCGACGAAGATGCCGTAAAATGAGCCCACAAAAAGAGTCAAGTAAGCAAGTGGCAAGGGAAAATATGGTCAAAAGAATCGAAGGGAAAATGGTGAGAAGGAATATTTAAAGATCGAAAATCGCGAAGAATTACTATCAAAAGTTGTGTTACTCTGTAACATTGAAAGAGTTCATGCCAAGATTGTTTGATGAAGAGATGCCTTCTGCTGACATTAAGGCTTCATGTTGTAATATTGACAAAGAAAAGACAACAGTGGGGGAATTATCATTGTCCTTACTCCCATTGCGTGAAAATCCTATTGGGTCCCTTTCTGAAGAGGTGAACACTTGTGATGCAGAAATCAAATTTAATGATAAGGGCCTTTTATTGGCAAACATGTTGCACAACTTTCCCTTGTATATGACTGGATATGTGCGTGGCATAAAGTAAAAAGGATAATGATTGATGATGAGCATGAAGTCAATATTCTCCCAATTCACATCGTGAAAGCGCTTGGAATCTCAGTAGATGAACTATCTGAAAGTCGCCTTATGATTCAAGGATTCAATCGGGGGAGGGGGGAGGGGCAAAGAGCAATAGGTTCTATCAAGCTGGAGATCAACATGGGAGATATGTGTTCGAGCATACTCATGTACGTGATTGATGCGAAGACCTCATATGATATCTTATTAGGGAGATCGTGGATACATGAGAACAAAGTGATTCCGTCTACCTACCATCAATGTTTTAAGTACCTTGAAAATGGGTTCCAAATGAAGATAATGACTAATGATGAACCTTTGGCTGAGACAGAAGTACACTTTGTAGATGCAAAATTCTACTTAAAGAGCTGCGTCTCAAGAAGGTTAAGTTGATAATTCTATGCCGATTAAAAGGTTGATACGGCAAGCATGGCTGATGTAGCGACTGAAAAGGTTGCAACAACAATTGAAAAGGATCAAGTGATTTATGATTTTAAAAAGTTGCCCAACGTAAATGTGGTATCTATCAGGTATATTATTAACCATGCGGTTTTTAAATATAATATTAATTTATTGAACAATTGTATGTTTATTTATTCATATCAATAAAATGTTATATTACATAGATCATTTTGTCATATATGT
>JBDJHY010000096.1:1374204-1385162 GCA_039654485.1 Withania somnifera
TGAAGAGTGAGTAATTTACTAGAGGTGTCTTTTGGATTAATTAACACCAAGTACACTTCTTTTTCCATTTCTTTTAGTGGCTGTACTCACTGGTGGATCTGGGAATTTTTACTCAGAGGTTCAGAAAATAAAAATATAAATGTGTGAATAAGCCAATATAACACTTTCGGGCTTCGTCCTTCAACTTCAGCGCTACTACACTTTCGGGCTTTGTCCTTCAACTTCAGAGCTACTACAATAGAGATTCATTTCAAGAAAATTGGGAAGAACAAGAAGAGGGCAAAAAGGGATTGAAAACCTCTTAACTGCAGCATTTTCTTTTAGAATAATGTTGTACATTGTTGTTCTGTCTTCAGAGGATTATATGAAAAGAAATAATTAAACGCAAATGTTCAAAAGTTGTGCAGTTGGCGGGATTCAAAAATGGACGCATGGGGTGATTGGGTACATTGGGGCAGCCCGTTACCATTGAGCTACCTTTTTTCCTAGGGGTTTTGGATGAACTCTTGTCTTCCTCCTAGATCTGCCTCTGGTTGCACCCATATTCTAGAAATTCTAGATTCAATACTGGTTATATTGTTGTTGTATTTATATGAATAAAGATTGTAACTTATAGTGTTTTCTTTATAGTAATTGGAACATCTAAGTTATAAAAATAAAATATTAAATTATTCTAATTCAATTTAGTTCCAGAAATTAGTCAAATTGACTCTCGTGAAACGAATTGTGACAAATACGAAATAACGGAGGGAGCAACTAGTTTAAGTTGAGAATGATTTCTTATCCATATTTGTCTGAATTGTTAGGTGGTGGATATCAAGGAGGAGGTAGTGGCAGTGGTGGAAGAGGTGGTGGTCGCGGTGGAGGAAGTGGGAGGGATGGTGATTGGCGTTGTCCTAATTCGAGGTAAGATTTTTCGGTATTCATCTTGATGGTTTTTGTATTTTCTTGCTTATTACATGCTCAAACATTTATATTTTAGGATTTTTGGGTTATATTTTTGGAACTGTGTTTGTATTTCTTATCAACAGAATGTTATAATTTATCAGTTGGAGTAAATGGTGGTGGAAGTTCCAAAAGTTGATTCCTTTAACTATGTTGTTATAGTTAAACCACTAAGGGGTCATTTAGTAGGGTGTATAAGAATAGTGTGTGTTGAATAGGGCGTATTAGGTAATGGTGGTATTAGTTATGCTGGCCAATTAGTTAGGCGGAGATTATTAAAAAATAATTTTTATGGTATAATTTTTAAAAGAAATTAGTAATTTATAAAAATACCCTCCACAAATACAACGGAAAGGATGTGGAAAAAATTATGTGGGACAATTGCATCTTTAATCATGCTAATGCATGTATGAAAAACCATTACCATAGTTTGTCATGCATTATCTAAACATAGTAGAGTTAGTTATACATAGGTCGGAAAAGTGTGTACCAAGCAAGGTATTACAAATGCATAAAGTTAAGGAACACATTATTTTTTATAATGTATCCTACCAAACAACAGCTAATTTTAATTGGTCTGTCCTCATTATGTCTGGCTAAAGATGACGAGTGGCTTTATTTTCAAAGTTCGGTGAGCAAAATTATTTTAATTCTCTCGTCATTGCAAGTTCTAATTATGTATTTATGTTCATGTCACTCTAAGAAAAAGAGCACTTTGTAAACTGCTCACTGGAATTGAATCTAGCCCGACGTGTTTTCAATTTCTATATAGGTTCTTTCAAGTATTAGTATGAAATCTATTTTCTTTGGGGCTCAATTACATAATAATATCTCATTTAAACTATGTAATTATATTCTGCCGTATCTGGGTGTAGTTGTGGAAACTTGAACTTTGCTCGAAGAGTCGAGTGCAATAAATGTGGTGCGCCTTCGCCGGTGGGTAATGATGATCGTGGTAGCAGAGGTGGTAGCAGTTACAGTAGAGGTGGAAATGAAGGGGGATATGCAAATAATCGAGGGGGAAGAGGTCATAATTATGATAGAGGGGGTGGAGGAAGCAATAGAAATGGCTCTTATTCTGGTAATCAAGGAAGAGATGATGGTGGTTATGATCATGGTCGTGGTCGTCCTCAATTTGCTCGTCCATCTCATGAAGGCCCTGAGAGAGACCATCCACCACCTTCCAACAGTTATGGTGGAAACCCAGACTATGCCTCTGACCCAGTTCATCAGCCTGCAAGTTACAGTGGCGGACCTGCATCATATCCTCCCTCACATGCTATCACTGGCTACAATGGGAATATACAATCTGATTCCCGTGGTGGTGGTCGGGGTGGCTCAAGAGGAGGATATAATGGGGGATATGGCGGTGGTCCTCGAACAGAAGTAGGTAGTTATGGCAGTGCTTCTGCTGAGGCTCCAGCAAAGGTGAAGCAGTGTGATGATCAATGTGGAGAATCCTGTGACAACTCCAGAATATACATCTCAAATTTGCCTCCTGATGTCACCATTGAAGAACTCCAAGAACTTTTTGGAAGCATCGGACAAGTAATATGAAGTTCTTTGGTTAATAATTTTCGTTTCAGATTCATTTTTCAGTTTGCAGTATATTATTTTTATTTACTTCACAACTCCATGCTTTTCGCTGTGGTATTAGAACTTTGAGCTCAAAGATAGCATGTTGAGTAACTTGATATTTTGATGTTTTATCTTTTACTGATCATAGAGATATTGCTTTGACTGCCATCATAATGAAGTGATTGATTTTGTGCTAGCTGTTAGTCTATGCCTCGGAATGATACTTAATTTGTTTCCACAATGATCTCTAGGTGGCGAGAATCAAGCAAAAACGAGGCTACAAGGATCAGTGGCCTTGGAGCATAAAGTTATACACAGATGAAAAAGGAAACAACAAAGGGGATGCAGTTTTGTCATATGAAGATCCTTCTGCAGCGCACTCTGCTGGAGGCTTTTTCAATAGTAAAAAATTACTGTAAAATGATTTCTTTTGACTTTATGTACGAAATGTCTTACCTGCTAACCATGAATATATTCACCAGATTACGACTTCAGAGGTTATAAGATCAGTGTTGCAATGGCTGAGAAGTCTGCACCAAAGGCTCCTCCATCATATGGTTCTGGGTGAGTCATACAAGATAGTGTTATCCTTTTTTCAATCTTCTGTTTGAATTTATTTTTCTTTCATTTCATGTGACTTCCAGTTTTTGCTATTGTTCGCAACTTTAGAGTACAAAAGTATCTTTGAACTTGTGTGTTCGCATGCCTATGGAGTTAAGATGTCTTTAATTAGATTATGGGGGTGTCTACTAGCTAATTGGTACAAGTGATTATTTTGTAGTGGTCTCTACTTTGGGAACAGCTACTGGCACCCCCCCCCCCTCCTTTTTTTTTTTTAAAGGCTCCAGTATGAGGACCCTGTCAGCGGTTAGTGTTTTTGGATCATTATTGTAGGTTTGGACTGTAATTTTTTCCAAGTTGAGCCATTATGGTTTAGGCTTGACAAAGCCACAGCTGCATAAATTTTCAAAACAATAATGCTTTTTGTATTTTCGCTTTAGTTTTTTGAGAGTTTCTTGGGTTTCTTTACTGCCGGTAGTGATCTATTGATTGTCTTTTGCGTTACTTGCAGTGAAGTTTACATCTAAATGAACTTTGCTAATCTAGGGGGTCCGTTTTGGACATGATATAATGATTTGAACTTGAAATGTTTTTGGGCGTGCAATTTGAACTTCCTAGGTCATATTCTTTTATGAAAACCCCACAAGTTAACAAGCTGTGAAAACGAACAATATTTGTCTAATTCTTATACAATCTTACGAACTGAGCAAATCATAGTGTATAAACAAAAACAAGATATCAACATACCCTAAGGCGCCGGATTGATAAATCTCATTTCTACATGTTCCTTTTGTAAATAAATGTGCGCGATTGCAAACTTTCAAATCCTAATAATTTTATAAAGATCCTCTAACGAAAATAATTATTCCTTAATAATCTTTTTACATGGTGACAATCTTTCGTCCGAGCATTAGTCTTCTTTTACAAAATTTAAAATGATAGATTTTTCTTTTACAAAATGTAAACTTATGGGTCAAGTTGTATACTTGAAAGAAATTGAAATTGCAATTTGAGATCCAAAATTATGTTTTTTTTTTTTTTTTGGGAGAATTTGGAATTTTGAAATGGCGATTCCAAATGCAGATTTGATTCCAAATCACGTGTCCGAACGCCTACTTATTGCAAGTATTTGGAAGTGTTGACTGTGTGGTAATTAGTGACCTTGTAATGAAAAGTGAGATGTTTTGATGGATGCGCCATCCTAAATTTGAATGTTTTGGTAGAGATTCTATAATAAAGTTCAAGTTATTCTCAAACAGAGAAGTTCAATGCTATAGAAATTATGTTCATAACACCCTCCCTACTAAGCATGGGTAGCTAGTGATCTTGTTACAGACAAGTGAGATGTTTTGATGGATGCTCCATCCTAAATTGTAACTTCTTGGTGGACAAAGTTCAAGTTATTCTTGAATAGTGAAGTTCAATGCTAAGAAATTATGTTCATAACACCCTACTAAGCACAGGTTACTCCAATCTGGTATTAAACCCCCGTAGTCTTGTAGAATATGTTCCATCACCATTAATTAAACTTAAAAAGTGTCAAGTTGACAGTCTGTTATGTTATCCTATTATACTTGTTTAAGGGAGGGAGTTTTTTAAATGTTTTTACGATTTAATCTTCAGTCTATCTGCACCTATAACGTATTCTGTAGATTATACCTCATTTCCCACTCACCTGGTTCCTTCCCTGGCCTCTTGAAAACCCCTCTCTAACAAAATATCACTTTGTATTCTTTTTGTTAGTAATTTTTTAATGTTAACTTAAAGTGGACAAAAATACCTAATCCATTACTCTGATGGTTGTAGATAAGGTCAGGTAAGTAAATGTTCATTATGAACTCTTGAGCGAGTATTTTGTCCACCTAGAGAGTAGAATCTCTCTTGAGTAATGCTATTGGGATCATTTATGCTGACTTTTTTGATTGATTGTAGGGGTGGTGGTCAAGGTGGTTTTGGTGGTGACAGGCGCAGAGGTAACTATGGTTCTGGTCCAGACAGAAACTACCATGGTGGAAACCGTTCACGTCCCTACTGAATCTCAGCCAGACAATCTATGTACTAAAAACATGTGGTGGGAGGGTTTTTATATTTAGTTCTGTTCCATGGTATACTCCGTTAGCTGGAGACTAAGAGGTAGGTTGTTCACTTACTCCGAGCAATACCCTTTTTCTCCTTGCTGTTTGCTACTTAGAGGGGTTTGCCAGGTTGAAGATTTGATTAATATTAATATGAACTATGTGAATGTTTTTATAGAGGCAAATGGATGGTTCTGCAAAATGCTGCTAAGGTAGGTTTGAGATGTTCAGGTGAGTTACTTCTTTGAAAAAACTAACATACTCCATTAATTCAAGTTGGTTGATACTGTTTTTGAGAGTGTGCGTTCGCACACGCTGGCATCTTCACATGATGCCAAATTTAATGTTTAGGTGCATCTAGATGGCGTGGCACAAAAAGTTCCAAGCTATGTTGTCATTTTTATGGTTACTGGCTAGTATCCAGGTCAGAAATGGCCATCTAGTTTGGAATCAGTCTTTTTTAAAGGATCTTTTATCTTTTGAGATTGCTAGAGCTGGGTCCTCAATTCGGTGGTGTTCTTGGTTGAGTAAAGAATCACTGTGGTTTTGCTACTTTTAGAAGTTTAGAGTGGATTGAAAAATTTCGAGATCGGTAATTGTTTCAGTTGTAGGGATATCTCGCTCCCCCTATACACACTTCACCTTTTGGTTTTACATAACATAAAATTGTGGTATGATGGAATGTTTGTTGACCGAGCTTTCCCTAGTCACATTGGTATTGACTTGGAAACTTATGGCGCCTAAGCAGAAAAAATAGGATGTTATAGCTTTGTCTTTTTGATTAAGACATTTAGCTGGAGGAGCTATTTGATTTTCCCAAGGGCACCTACACAACATCTTGAGCGAATCCACGACCTCAGAAGCCTTCGAAGAAGCATGAACCAAGGAGGTGTTGACGCCCCTTCTGCTAAACTGTGCTATTGAATGCCCCCAGCTATAGGGTCCGATATATGATTAGTGGCCAATTCTATCAAAATGTACTTTGCAGTTGTTTCTTTTGAGAATAAGATGGGTGTCGATTGGTCAATGAAATAGGAGCACACGATTTCTTGGATAGGAGTCATCCGTTATTGAGATCTCTGTTTTGTTTTGTAATATTGGCGATTTTGACAAACCTCTATTAAACAATAGGTGCTGCATCCTCATTTTTTTCTGTTTGTGAACGGTGCGATTTCGTTCAAAGGATCATACAGACACAAGCTAAGGGGAGTTTCTATATGCTTTTGAAATTCATGTTTACTATCTTTATGACTTTCAGTATAAGGGTAGTATCCACATTGATTTTTCACTTTGAAGTTGTGATGACTCTTACTTGTGTTTACCCCTTAGGTTTTTTTCTTGATTCTGTAGTAGCATTTGTCTATGATGCAGGATCAAGCACTTATACTACATTACTATTTGGATTTTGGTGCAAAATGATCATAAAATCTTACAACAAAACAGATTGAGATATTCTCGCCCTTCAATTGTGCACCAAATGGTTGATAGATGAAATCGTTGAAGCCTAATGGTGGTAAGGGTAATGCCCCTTTTCCCTTTTGATGACTCTTGGTGTAGCTTAAATTTTTCGATGTGGATTAAAGGGGCTGAGGGGGGCTTGAGGGGGGGGGGGGGTTCTATTGTGAACCGCTTATTGTTTTCTTTAAAATCCTGCTTAGTTTCTTCTTTAATTTGGGTGAAAAGGTTATTGAATTCATGTGAAAATACCTAGAGATATAGGAGGTATTATGGAATTTCTACTACAAACAGGAGATAACTCACATAAAGTAACCGTTGCTGAAGTTTCGTTTTGTGCTGACATGAAAATTAATTTTCTTGAGGATTTATCAGAGAATGATCCTTTCTAACGTTACAAAGATAGTAGAGTATGCATATACTCCATCCTTTTAAGCGCCACTTGTGGACTATACTGAAGTGTGTTAAGGCGTTCCCATTCAGATTTCACTCCCATTCTCTTTATAGTCGTCCTTGGAAGAAACTTGTAACCTTTTTCCCCTTTTAGGGAGCAAAACCAAGCTGTTCATAAAGTCCAAATGGACCTTGACAGAAGACTAATCAGTCCCAAAATATGAAAGCTAATATTTACAAAGCAAAATTAAAAGAAATCATGCATTTGACAAAAAGCCTAAGATCTAACCTTTTGCGATTACTGAATGGGTGTTGGGCAAAATCTCAAGGTGTTTGTCAGAAAAATATGAAAACAAAAATCAACTAGAGGAAATTCAAGAAGATCAAACTTGAGGGCTAGATTTAATTCATTATAGTAATATTTCATTAATTACAATTCGTAACACATATATATAAAATTTGATATGGGAAAAAAACTAAACTTCAACATATATATTAAGATTGGAATTGTATATGTATGTCGAAATTAGCTGGTGCATTTATATATATTTTGAATTAATGCTACAATGGCTATAGATTGTGATTATTTGAGACTACAGCTATGGATTATAATTGAGAGTTAATGCTTATTAGAGTGTAGTTTTTTCTATTATATACCTCTATCAATAAATTCGAGTAGTTTTTTGCACAATTTTTGTGCAGTCGAAGACTCTCATGACTTTTGATTAGAAACCTAACTACCTTGTGGAGATTCGAAACGCAAAAAACAAAATCATATATATAAGGTATTTCAAAATATTTTGAACCTATTAAATATAAAATTAGAGGTTCACTTAATCATTGAGGGGGTTTTAAAGTTACCTTGAGGTTCATTTTGTAGACGGGTTTGGACTGGATTTCTAAAGTTGAAATCTCAAATTAAATATTTTTATTTTTTAAATTGTTTTAGTGAAAAATCTGAATCAGCCACCGATCATAGATGCTGGTCTAAAACAAGATAGCAAATTGATACCAGTACTATCTTAAGACCTGGTTAGGAAAGTGCACACTGGAGCACAGAAGCCAAGTTGATCAGAATGTTGAAATGATATAAAGGTGCAGCAAATACAACAATCGTTGGCAGTAACTTGGCATCTTAACTACTATTCAATGACTTAATCAAATCTGGAACAGAAAAAAAAAAAAGAAGATTTGATAAACGAGTCTATAATCAACTTATCATCAAAATGCTAGGGATGGCACAAACCAAGAATACAAATGTTCAAAAGACTGCCGCAGAATAGAATCTGTATTACTAAACAAAGCAAAACATTTGATCTCCAAGCTACAAAACTTAACTTTGTGAAATTGACTTGTACAGTGGATGAAGCAACCGAGACAGTATTTAAGCAGTGTTGGCAGATTGAGCAGACAGCCTCTTCCGTGCCTCCTCGATGATGGACAACTTAATTCCTTTACCTTTGGGTAGTGAAACCCATGGCTTAGTACCCTTGCCAAGAGTGAACACATTTCCCAAACGTGTAGCAAATTCATGACCTAGTGCATCCTGAATATGCACGGTCTCAAAGCTGCCCTTATGCTTCTCCCTGTTCTTAAGAACACCAACACGCCCTCTATTTCTACCTCCGGTCACCATCACAACATTCCCAACGTCAAACTTGATGAAATCAACAATCTTGTTAGATTCCAAGTCCAGCTTTATGGTATCGTTGGCCTTGATGAGAGGATCAGGATAGCGGATTGTTCTTCCATCGTAAGTGTTCAAGTAGGGAATCCCCTTCTGACCAAACTGCACAGAACGGACCTTGCAAAGCTTAAACTGCCAACAGGAAGGAAAAAATTCAAATAAGAGCAGTATACCACTAATGAACTTTACAAGGTCAGAAAATGAATCAGAAAGAAGTTCATCACCAATGCACTACTAATCTACCTTGGCTTCCTCATCCCTGAGTGAGTGAAGACGGAACCGTCCCTTGGTGTCATAAAGGAGACGGAAATTCTCATTAGTCTTTGGAATTGAAACAACATCTGTGTATAGAAAGATAGCATTATTCGATGTCAAGGAGCAAAACAAGCCAGAAAGCCAAAAAAAAATAAAAAAATAGCAAATGTCATTTGGTTATTGAACAGAAGCTTCTATTGACATGATAAAAAGATGCAAAAATATGGAAAATGTAGATAAAGTGCAATTTACCCATGAAACCAGCAGGATATGTCTTGTCTGTCCTAACTTTACCATCAACCAGAACTTGTCGTTGCATCAAAATTGAGATAACCTCTCGGTAAGTGAGAGCATACTTAAGCCTGTTTCGCAAGATAATGATCAATGGCAAGCACTCCCTTGATTTGTGTGGACCAGAGGACGGCTTGGGAGCCTACAGAGCAAAAGGCAGGACTGTTTAAGCTTAAATCAGCTCCACTTAGAAATATGATGATTAAAGATAATTCACTTACAAATGCTCCACCAAGCTTATCAAGCATCCAATGCTTTGGGGCATTGAGCCTCTTCAGATGCTTCTTCAAACCTCTAGCCTGTAAATAAATGTAAGCCCAAGTCATTATATAAATTCCTCAATATATCTTCAACACGAGATTTGTTTCCCAAAAACGTAAAGCAGTGTCATATCCAATATGATATATATACAAAACCACGCAACCACTTTACGGCCTAAGGATCAGTAGACACGAGCGATGGAAAAATGGTCCAAGAAAGAAAATACTCGTCGATAAACAAGGTTCGCAGAATTCGTCAGTCATACTATAAGGAACAATTGAAGTATCAAACCCATCGAATGTGCCTATGCAAATACCATTTGGAGCCTCTGTCTGTTCAATTTATTCACAAGTTGATGGCCCCCATCATAGAACTACAGATCATGTAAAGGGCATGACTCAACCCCATACAAACACTCATCTCCCATAAATACAATCACGAAACGGCACCATAACTGAGTAACACACCAAGACAGTAGAATAGATCCAGAGAGTGATGAAACTAAAATATTTCAATCACCAAAAAAGTTATTTATTTTACATTAAAAAAGGCATAAAACGAGTACTCAGTCCACATCTACAGTAGAAACACTGTCATTTTACCCATCCAGGATCCTGTTAGTTTTCAGGTCGAATCTCTATAACAAAACCTACGTCGCTCCAACTCTCCAAAACTCATGCTGCACCAACGTCATATTCTTCAAAAATGCACTACTTTCAGAGAATCCGATATATACATATAGCCAGCTTTAACAAATCCAACCAATCAAAACAAAACTACAGGCAGGGAACTTTTACAATAACTAAACTGAAGTTACTAGCAAAATATTGAACAAGTACGATTTGGCTTCAAAACTCCCAGATATGTGAATCAGGCATCAGTCTTGATAACATAAATAACCACAGAAAAAAAGGAAAAAATACCCAAGGTTCCCTTCAAAAGTTTTGATTTTTCCACTAACCAACTAACTAAAAATTGCTTCTACATGTATTTCATGTCTAGAAATGACTTCCCAATATGACACTATTCTATAACACACTCAAAAAATATGCTAGCAAAACCCAATGCTCCTTTCATAAAGTTTTGATCTTTCTACAAACCCAGCAACTAAAAATTGTTTCTACATACACTTTATGTCTAGAAGAAACTTCCCAATATGACACTATTCTATCACACGCTAAAAAAATGTGCTAACAGACCACAATGCTCCCTTCATAAAGTTTTGATTTTTCTACAGAACCAGTAACTAAAAATTGCTTCTACATACATTTTATGTATAGAGGAAACTTCCCAATATGACACTATTCTATCATACACTAAAAAAAATGTACTAACAAAACACAATGTTTCCTTCGCAAAGTTTTGATTTTCCTACAAACCTATGTACTAAAAATTGTTTCTACATATATTTTAGGTCTATAAGAAAATTCCCATTTGAATCTATGCTTCACCCATCT
>JBDJHY010000096.1:1400017-1411926 GCA_039654485.1 Withania somnifera
GGCAAAGATCTGTCCATATGCCAGCATGTTTCCACTTTTGTGTTATGCATGTTAGCACTGGCGGATTCAGTATTTTTCTCAAGACGATTCAGAAAATAAAAAGATAGTGCATGACATTTGAACTTAAAATCTCAAGGTGAATTTTGAACGTTGTAAACTATTAAGACAATCTCTAGTCTTGGGTTGAAGGGATCTGAAGTCTATATATACACTAAAAATTAAAAGAAAAATACCTTAAATATATCGTGTAATTTTTTTTGAGAGGGTTCGATGAACACCATGGGCCTCCTAAATCAGCCCCTTCTAACGATCCTTAAAAAAAGAAAAGGAAGTACTTAGGAACGTCGTTTGGTTTGTACACATCTTAAGTTCTCTCGGAATTATAATTCTGAAATTATAATTAATCGTAGAACTAATGTACCACGTGGCCTGAGGTATAAATTTATCGTGAGACTAGTTATATCTTCAATGAAAATAAAAATAATGAAATTTAGTTTAAATTTAATTGTTAGAATATCTCACCTTATTCTATGAGCAGAGCGGCAAACTAAAACCTTAATTAAGCAACTCATTTTAGCTGTGGTTGGTGCCCAAAACGTAAGTGATACGAAGCTACGTGCTAATTAATAATGTTAGCTAGGATTAGTTGAAACTAATTAGAGAATTAATTAATTAATTAATTAATTATCCCCACGAACTAAAATCTAAATCTAGGTAGTGATAAACTAGCTAGATTTAGGTTATTCATATTTAGATCACATAAGGATAATTTGTTTTTTGTTTTTTTGGGGTTTTTTTCATTTTCGGTATTTGTATTGAAGTTCAAGTAAATTTGGGTTCGCACTCCCACATTGGGGGATATAAAATGTTTCCTAAACAAAGGCGACTTTGTATCCGTGAGGATTCAAACTCAGTAGCGGACACAAGATTTAGAGGTCGTGGATGCTTGAAAGATTCAAACACGTGCATTAACATTCAAAACTATAAGGTTTCGCCCGGAAGCCAAAACATCCAACTATTTTCTTGATTTTATGGATATTTTTTTTTCATCTTATACCAATTTTTATATATTCTCTATATAACTATATTTCTTTCGCGTCGGGTTAAATGGGTACCCAAGCATCCCAATTATGAACCTAATTTGCCTGTGCTCAAACTCGAAATCTTTAGTTAAGAATAAAAAAATACTTACTATTTTACCACAATCCTGATCGGTCGGATATTTGGTTAGTTAGACTCAAGTTTCCAAAATTCATTCAATAGTTTTTCTTAAAAAAATATTAGAATGTCATATCAAAGATTTCAACAAGTCATCTAAAGCAATTTTTGAACCTTTTTTTACCTCTAGATAATAGTCTTTTTTAATGCCAATGGGATCAACAATTTATATGTGACAAACGAAAATTTATTTTAATGAATTTCAATTATATAAAAAATAATATAAATAAAATTCTAATTCTAATTTAATATGTGATATTGGGTTATACAATTTTATATAGGCTGCCTTTCAATTAGTTCATATTATGAAAATATATTTGTAATTTCTCTATAAATAATCTAATTATGTAATAATTTTTTAAAATTATAATTGTAATTTAATTCTTCTTTTTTTAATCGAGATTGGCTCGTAGCACTATGCCCATATAAACTCTTTAAAACCTAACGGTTATTTTTGCTAATTTAACGGTTTAGCAACAAATCCAATGATTAACTTTATTGAACAAAGTAATTAATACTCAATTAAAAAAATTAAATTAAAATAACTCTTAGGCTAATTGAAGGACTAATTTTTGTGCTTTTAATGGTTCAAATTGTCATACTATAATTTTTTAAACTTTCTAGTGGTACGTACTTGATGTACTTTATTTTTTATAAAACAGAAGTCACCACAACATTGAGGATATTTAAGAAAAAATTAAAAAATCAATGGAGGGGGTGAGAGAAAGAAATAGAATGTGTCGGGAGCGTGTCGAGAAATTTCACATTGAGGGATAAAATATTTTTTTTTATAAAAATAACTTTGTACCAAATAAGAATAATGATATTTGAAGTCTGATTAAATTTAAATTTATCTCAAAAAATCTCACATTGAGGTATAAAATATTTTTTTAACAAAACTTTGTACACAAATGAGAATAGTGAAATACTTATCACGGAGTCACAATTTTTAATGGTGTATTGTAACACTAGTTATCTTAATAGATACTTGTATAAAAGATATTAAAGAAGGTATTTGGGACTTGATTAAATTTAAATTCATGTGAAGAAATTTCACATATTATAATAAGTCGTTTCTCTAATAAATATGACTTTGTACCAAGCAAGAATACTGAAATACTTATCACTCAATCATAATTTTTATTGGTGTTTTCTAACACTAATTATCTCAACCAAAGAAATGAAATAAAGTTTATATTGTATGCACTATTTGTATAAAACTATTTATATAGTAAGGTCATTTATAAGAGATAATTACTGGTAATATTTCAATAAAATAATAATCATAACCTACATAAATAGACAAATATTAATTCTATAATCACTTGAGTGCACAATTGTTTGAAAAATTATATAAAGGAGCGAGTATCTAAGATACTTAAGTCTTCATGCAAGCGAAAAGTAGAGAGGTGAGATGCATATATAGTGTGTTTAGAATAAAATATAGTTCATTTGACAAGATACGTAATTAATGAAATAATAAATGTGTTTTGTAATTAGCTTCTAAAAGTTTGTTATTTACTTAAGTTGTCTAATATTAATCACTAACATTGGTAAAGGGCGTGCAAGTTTTCTTTTTTACTTGTATTAAGGGTGTTCAAAATTAAATATATACTCATAAACACAAATATGCACCTAATGATCTTTCGCCAAAAATGATTCTGCCCCTGATCACATGTATTAAAGCATATCATTAATAAATTCAATGAGATATACAATTGTAATTTAGGTGAAAACATGGGATTTTGTATGATCTTCCAACATTCAGGCAGAAAAAATGATGTTGTGTTGGAAAAAGGATGTGCAAAAAGTGGAAACTTTCACTTGTAATTGAAGGTGAGATCCAAAAGCATGTTTGGTATTAACATCACTACACCAAAAAATATTTAACGATAATTAATTAGAAGTAAAAACTTAATTCGTTAAATTATACTTTTAAAAATTATTATTAGTTATAATTACATATTATAATAAAAAATACTTTGACGACAGTAAATATTTACCTTAATAAATGATACTAAAAACTTTATCGGCATTAATTAATTGCAACGGTACATTTGCTATAATCTTTAGCAATATTTATTAAAGAGTACAAAAGTGTAAATATTACTAATAAATATCCTCAAAAAGATTTTTTAGTATTGCTGCTGAAGATCCTTTTTGGTGCAATAACACTTTAACACTCTTTGGTAAATGTCTTTAAAGACTATAGCGACATTGAATACAATAAGTATAAATTAATACTAATAAAAAATATAACACTCTTTGTTATTGCTTATGCATGTTACTACTATTTTTGAAGTAAAAGATTAATTTTACATTATTTTTGATATAATTATTTGGTATTCTAAATCAATTGTTAGATTAATTCGAATTCTTGACTACTTAGATTAAGAGGATAGCGTTTTTCTATTAGAAATTTCTTCATTGTAGAATTTGAGATTTCAATATTTTAAGTTTTGATGTTTGTTTATGAAATATTTTTAACTTTAATTTCAAATTGTCACTTCAACTTTTTATATGTTATAAATTTAAGTTTGAAGTTTATATTTTACAAAAATAAAATCAATAATTTTAAATTATGTGGAAAAAAAATACATGTTCGACATGAAGATATTGTCGATAGAAAGAATAACTAGTTATGCTTTATTTATAACGACTAATATATTATTACACAACTAAATATATTTGAAAATTTAGAATAATATGTAATCACAATCAACTCAAAATAGAGATAAAAGTGTAAATAACAGAAATATATTAAGAGATAGATAATAATTATCTAATGATTATTAGTTGAGGTGTATACAAATTAATTCAAAATACTAGTAGAGTGCAATTAAGTATCTCATCTTTATCGATAAGGATCGTGGTGGAATTGATAAATTAATATTCTTCATTTTTAGTCAAATGGTTTTGAATTAGGCAGTGACGGAGCCGGATATTTACTAAGAAAGTTCAGATTTAACCCCAGTTGTTGTTGTTGTTATCAATGAAAGAAGTGTTCTAATTGGAGTTTTAATATTTTATAAATGTATTCAATTCAGAGGTTATAAATATATTTAAATACTCATAATTTTAATATTAAATATAAATATAATACTAATAATGGTAGTATTCACAGCAGCACCAACCACAGCAAAAATATTAATAATATTATTATTATTAATAATAATAATAATAATTATCATTATAAATAAATGATAATCAAAAGTAGAGTTCTATAAGTAGTATTTCTGTGAAGGAGTCCTACTTCTATATTTTTCCAACCTTATCAATCTGCTTAAAGTTTATTTGAAAATTTATCACATTTTTAAATTAAATATTTAATAAGAAAATAAATTTGAATGTAAAATAGAATTAAAAGATAAAATCAAGACATAATTAAATATGACTTTTCTATTTTACCCATAGTAATAATTATGGAGAGATATAAATATGATACAAAAGAGAAAAACATTAATTATAAATAGTAATAAATAAGAATAATTTAATCAAATTATACTTTAATTAATGTTGTTCTTAAGAGATATGTCAACAAAAAATCTAATCAAAATAATTAATAATTTAAAATATTTTAAAAATATATAAAAAATTTATGATAAAAAATAAAATTATTTAAATTTTAAAATTCGAATAGTGACATATAAATTAAAACAGAGGAATATTATTTTCCTTTTCCGTACCTATATTCACGGTGACTAATAGTAGGGAATCCATTGAATGTCACCAACACTTGGATTAATTTAACTTAAACTAATCTTTTTTCTCTAATTCTTTTTTGAATTAGATAAATGTCCTTATGAAGATTATGGTTTCCTACAATAGTATCACATTTACTTACCATCATTTGATGTGAGGTATAAGGTATAATAATTTTTGAATAAAATTTAGGACTATTTTATTTTATATTTGATTAGAGGTATTAAATTATTCCAGAAGCGGCTCAACCACAGTCAGAGCCTAAGACTAAAATCAAACGAAGGTCTTAAACTTTACAAATTAATATTGTTTTTTATAAAGTCTATTTTTTAAATTCCTTAAAATGTAAAGTTGTTAATATACTTTTAGTAGTTGATTTCTCCTAATAATTTTTTTTATAACTAATGCATTTAATCTTTCTTAAATATAATACTCTAGATATATCAAACTTCTTCTAAAATTCTTTATATGTATATAATAAAATTATTTATTTTACAACGTATATTTATTTTTCTTAAAAAAAATTTGTAATTTATTATTACTAAATAAATGAGGTCCCCAAAAGTTTTGGGGCCTAAAGCTATTGTCTTTGTTATGAGACTATGGAGCCGGCAACATCTCTTTTGGTTCTTCGGTCATCTAGAGGTGTATATTTCCATTCTGCCTAGATAATTTTGAGATTATTTATCCCACAATTTATATATTAATAATGAAATAAGTTATTTCATATATATAGAGAAATAACTTATCCCCGTATAAATAATCCCTAAATAATTAATTTTAGGATAATTTGTTTTCAACCAAACGATTTAATATGAGTAAAGGAAGCTCGATATCCTGACCATAGTGTCCTATAGTACTGGCGTAGTAACAAATTCCGTTGGAGTCTGGACTAGCCCCAGACCCTCTGTCTGGTTTTATATACCCTTAGGGGTTGTTTGGTTGGGAACAAGTTATCTCAAGATTAGTTATTTCACCCTCAATGAGTATTACAATCCCGGGATAACTAATCTTGAGATAAGTTTATCCCATGCATTTTATCCTAATAAAATATAAGATAAGCTCATCCTAAAAAATAATTTTGAAATTAGTTATTCTTATCTCTCGTACCAAACGAGCTCTTAGCCTCTATCTCTGGCTCTAGCAACAGCTTTCGAGCATGGCCCTGAACTGGGGCCCCAACAACTGCTCGAGCAAGGAACCTTATTGTCGCCCTTCGATGATACCATCTTATTTATCTAAGGAAGAGTGAAATAAATGAGATTTATAAGGCGATACAAGTAGAAAGTACTGAATTTCTGTGAACCCGTAAGTTAACCTTTAGGATCCGAGAGGAGGTGTCTTTACTTAGAAGTTTGTAATTGCTTCATTCAATTGTTTTTTTTTTTTAATTTAAGATAAATTTCATCTCGATTTCGTGCTTTAATTAGTTTGACTAGACAATAAGTTATAAAAAAATAAGAAATCTTTTTGAATCTTATTTATCATTGTCTTAAACTAAAGAAGCCTATTAAAATGTCATTTGAATCTTGCCAATATTAATAGTAATCATATAAATTTATATTTAATGAAGTTATGTATTACCTTATTATTTAAACATATATTTTCTTTTAATGCATAAAACCCATCAAATCAGAAATCTGGTAACTTATGTACTGATGTACAAAATATTTATAAATTAGTTAGGTTACTTAAAAGGCACATATAACTTAATTATGTTATAACATCATATTTTTTTTTTTTGGTTGATAAGAGAATTTACATTTGTTATTCTTCGGGTGCACACATGATAAATCTCCTTTCAATATAATAACTCGTTATTCTTTAGGTACACATAAAAAATAAATCTCACTTCAATGTAATAACTCGCTAATTATATGATAAAGACCAATCACACTAAGCAAACTCTAAACAACGGTTGCAACTTTATAACATTTTACAATTAATGTTGATTGAAACCTTAAAAATAGTAAATTATTTGCAATAATAAGAAAACAATAAATAAATTGAGTAGTAGAAATATCTTGGAGTTGTTTGAACTCTCATTTGTCTTTTTCACTCTACAAGAAATATATAGTACAAAAAATCCACAATTATTGCATTTTAATGAAGACATCCTATGTCACATAATAGCAAGGACATAATTGATAGATTATTTCACACTAAAGACAAATATATGCAAATGAGTTTAATTTCTATATTCTTTTATACTTTGGAGATAAGACATTGAAGTTTAAAGGGTTTAGGTTGAGCAGAATTAAGATAGAATACTTGGAGCGTAAATTCATTAATGTTGCACATTGAAGTTAATGTGGAAGTGAGGCTCGATTTACTGGTTATTTCTAAGAAAAAATCTTTTAAGTACTTGGGGTCTTTGATTCATGATAATGTGGAGATCGATAATTATGTGACACACTGTATTCAGGCAGGATTGGCAAAATGGAGGCTTGCCTCCGGTATATAGTGTGATATAAGATACCGCTGAAGCTTAAAGTAAATTTCATAAAGTACTAATGGTTAGACCGACTATGTAATATGACATGGAGTGCTGACTTATTAAGAACTCTCTTGCTTAGAATTTGAAAACTGTAGAAATGAAAACATTGCGATGAATGTATATAAAATTATAAGTCTGAAAATATAATATAATATTGAGATTTTATAGTATGCATGTACCTCTATTTTCGTGTAAAAAAAATTTCTCAAATAAGTTAAGTCACAGCACTAAGATTACATTTGTTACTGCCGACAGACCTAAAAATAACTATAGATAATCGTCTATAAAAGTAATGTGAACTAATAAGCTAGAAAATAATACAAAGTTACACACTAGACATGTTAAAATACGATGACAGTGCAACGGCAAAAATAAAATTAACCCCATGTAGAGTTTCGGATTGAACATATCAAACAATATATTTGTGTTAAAAATTTACTAAATACGTATACATATTAAATACTTAAATTCATTATTTTATAAATTAAAACCCATAAAATTAAAATCTTGGCTTGAAAAGTTCCTAAGTTAAATTATTTCTATGGGCACTTTGGTCATTTCACTTAAGTTAAAAGCTACCATAAAATAAGTATAATATTAGTCTTGTCCACATATGAGTATGGTTGTTGCTATATAACATGGCCCTTTCCAATCCAATCAAACCAATGCTATCACATTCAAAAAAAAGTCCACAATTTTTTTAATTTTTTTTTTTTTTTAGAGAAAAAGACATTACTCTTTTTTCTTTCATCAAAGATGGGAAATAGTCTAAGGTGTTGTTTGTCTTGTGTTCTTCCTTGTGGTGCATTAGATTTAATTCGTATTGTACACTTAAATGGTCATGTTGAAGAAATTACAAGTCCAATTATAGCCTATGAAGTCCTCAAGAATTACCCTAACCATGTTCTGAGTAAACCATGCTCGATGGCTCACAGAATTCTTATTTTATCGCCCGAATCTGAACTCAAGAGAGGTAACATATACTTCTTGATCCCGGCGTCTTCGGTGCCAGAGAAAAAAAAATCATGCACCACAACAACCATCAAGAAATCTCCCAAAGTTAGTACAAAAAAAAGCAATAATAAGAATTGCCACGTCAGCATCCATGATGATCTCGATTTGAGCGAAAATAGTACCACGTCGAAATTGAAGAAGTCATCATCTCATCGGAGGAGTAAGAGTGATAAGGTTGTCGTATGGAAGCCTCATCTCGAGAGCATTTCTGAAGACTAAGGTTATTTGTTTGGTACGACAAAAGTTTTTTTTTTTTTACCCTCTTTTTTCTTTATTTGTAGATATATATATATATATCTTTTTTTTTTATGTTTTATTTATTTTCCATCTGCATGTAATAACAGCAGATTTGGATTGAAAGGATCATGTATAGCCCAAGAAAATTTATCAGAGAGAGAGATTGGAGAGTGGATTTTGAAAGTTGTACTCAAAAGAGGAAATTTGATACTTTAAATTAAAAAGTATCTCTTTGTTTTTATTTTTTTTTCCTCTTTCTTGTAAATTTTTGGGGCTTGAATATGAACTTTTAATGTTATGGTACATGAGTTTCCTATTTTCAAGAAATCAATGGAAATTTAATAGATACAACTTGGATACCGATGTTTGATATGTCATTATTTCTTTAATTTCTCAAGGTTTTAGTCATTGTGATTGTGTCATAAGGTTGAGAATTGAGATAATATTGAATTTCGAAATGTATAGGTAACTCTATTGACACTCTGGCATATATATATATATATATATATATATATATAGATGATTTCGACACTAAAATAGTGCGAAACTCTCAAGCAAGCCCATTGCGATTATTATTCTGCTTTCTTGATTCAAGGCTCCAAGCTACAAACAAGTTGATTATATTTAAAATAAAGAGTATAATTTCGATGTATAGTAAATTCAGAAGCTAAAGTATATGTATGAGATTGCAATTCTTAATTGAGAGAGTTTTGAGTTCTGGAACGTATACATATGACTCTATTTATACCTTTTTCACATGTATATCTGATTTTGACTCCAGAACTCTAGGTTTCTTCTGCCTAAACTTACAAGCAAATACATTGATGATGACAGGGGAGGAGCTAGTAAGGGAAGGGGTTACATTGTTTATATATGGTTAAAATTATTTATTTACATTGTTTATATATAATTTAAATTATCTTTTACGTATATATTACAAATGTTGAACCCCCTTCGATTTTTTTTTTGTGTTTACTTTTAAATTCCTTAGTAAAAATCCTGACTCAGCCACTGATTGTTGATCACAACTCCATAAGATGTATACATTTTTGATTCATGATATGAAGAAATTAATTAAACTAGTAACATGGTTTGAAATACTTAATTAATTTAATTGTCAAATATAAAATTAAATCATAATTATTTGCTATTGGATTATATTGTTATTTTAAGATTAAGATGATCTGGAAATATTAGTTATGGAGTCGTGTCACGGGCACCTATGTAGGCCAAAGGGGGGAAAATTCTAAAACCATGGAACTATTCAATGTCTCTTATTCTTTATATTAAATTTAACTTAATTAATAATTTAGGGTTGTAGTTGTCATTTAATTAATAAAATATGTTAATCTCAATGAATGTTTCGATAGTTAGCTTTGTAAATAATTTCCTTCTTACCTTTAATGTAAAGTAATTACTTCTTCCGTTCATTTTTAATTATCTATTATATTATAAATAGTTATCTAATAATAATTGTCTAGTTTAAAAATTCAACTGATAATTTATGATTTTTTTTTTCATTTTACCCCTCATTATCAAATACTATTCATTCAATGCATTTCCATAACATAAAACTTATTATATTCTGAGGGCAAAATAATAGATAGTTGTCCACTTATTAAAAATATCCATTTTTAGTTATCTACTTTATTATAAATAGTTATAGTTGTTCAACAATAATTGTCTAGTTTCTAATATAATTTTTAGCAATCATAGTGTCGTATTAATAACCATGTGTAATGTTGGTCAAAGTGATAACTAGCTTCGATGGCTTACGCAGGGTTCCTTTTAGCTAAAGAGTTCTATATCTATGATTATGGAGATTTTTAATAAATGATTATATGTTAATTAAAAGAATCATTCATCAATATTTTGAACTTAAGCACTTAATAAATATATATATATATATATATATATATATTATTTTTTTTTTTAAAAAAAATACTTACGCAACCACGGGCATTTATAAGAGTGAGCTATCGATAACTCTATGTTTTGATAACTTTCAATACATAAGAGACAAAGTAAAATGTATAATTAATGGTAAGCAACCTGTTATAAAATTAAACAAGGTGTAATATTCTTCAATTTTACTTATTAAATTTAAAAATTTATAATAATAACTATTTTTATAACAGATCGATTAGTAAACGTTCTTTCTACATCGTTGTTTTAGCAAAAGTCCAAAATGTGCATGTTTTAATTAACCATAGGCAGAGCCATGTAATAGCAAGCAGCCCCAAGTTGTTATGATAATATTTATTTACGGGGTCCTATTATTTTTATAATTTTATATTTTTATACTCTTTTTTTGTTGATGTAGTTGTGAAAGAATATAATATTTTTATACTTGTTTTGTGCTGTCGTGTCAGCATTAAAAGGAGCACAAAATACAGAAATAATCAGTTTAAAAAAGATAATATGACGTTCGTAAAATTTAAATATAACAACTTCATATATAATATAAGAGGTCATATCAGCACAGAAGAAATATAAAATATAGAAAAAATCAGTATGGAAGACAATAAAACCACTGTAAAATTTAGATGCATCATAACAGACCATGCCAGCATAAAAAAAGCATAAATACATACACAAAAAAATAATCAGTTTAGGAAGGATAACAATACCTCCATAAAATATAGATATGTTATAACAACTTCAGATATAATTTAAGATGTCATGTCAGTATAAAAAAATATAAAAATAAAAAAAAATTTAAATAGAATAATAATATTTCCATAAAATTTATGTATGTCATAACCACTTCAGATATAATTTAAGAGGCCTTGTCAATACAAAAAAAAAAAAACAAAAAAAATCAGTTTAATAAAAATAATAAAACCTTCATAAAATTTAAGTATGTCATAATAACTTGGAAAAAAATTTAGGAATGTCACTTATGTCTTTATCTCTAAAGTGTATATTTAGTATGTACATAAAAATAGAAAATTATTAAAGGATGGGGACAAAAACGGTGCTACCCACATTTCTAATCTTGAAAAATAATTATTGAAGCCGTACATTAATAGATGCATGTATGTATACTTGCAAAATTAGGCAACAGCTCCACGTTACAACCAAATAATAATAATAATAATAACAATAATAACTAGTGAATGACAAAAATAGCTGGCAAAATAATATTAAACAAAAATAATATGGCTCAGATCTCACATATGATGTCTCTTTTCTTTTAAATTTAGAGGTAAAACTTAAGGTTTACATTAGTGGTTAGTCA
>JBDJHY010000096.1:1435586-1447552 GCA_039654485.1 Withania somnifera
CTTCCGATCTTGTTGGTCTCGTACATACTATAGCGCATATAAGGTTGTCAATGACAGAGGCATACGAAACCATATCCATATACGTCATCTCATCCTCGATCACCGTGAGTCATCTTTGGATAGTCAAAAGTGACTAGGCAAAAAAGTGCGAACTTGCTTCCCGCCATCCATGTTGAACCTTGAGAACCTTCGTCACGTATTATTTTTGTGAAATATTGAGGCCTTCTTACTTCTCGTAATTCTCATCCCGGGGATCTTCTTCGCTGCTTCTAAATCTTTCATTATGAATTCTTCTAACAACTTCTTCGTCAGTTTATCGATCTCATGTAGATCTTCTACCACGACCAACATGTCATCGACATTAAAGAACAGTATCATATAGGAGTCTTTAAATCTCTTGAAGTAGCAACAATGATCTGCCTCACAAATCAACAATTCAGGTTTCTTTATAAACATATCAAACTTCTTGTACCATTGTCTCAAAGCCTGTTTCAGTCCATATAGGCTCTTTTGAAGCTTGCATAATAGATTCTCCTTTCCTCTAACCCCAAAGCCCTATGTTTTCTTAATGTAAATTTTCTCCTCTAAGTAGCCATGGGGAAATATCGTCTTCGTGTCTATCTATTGAAGATGTAGGTCTTTCTTGGATAGTAGCCCAAAAACTATTTTAATTGTCATAACTTGACCAAAGGAAATAAGATCTTTGTATAGTCAATTCCTTCTTTTTGTTGAAATCCATTCACCACCAGCCTCATTTTGTAGCGCATACTTCCATCGTGTTCCTCCTTTATGAGATAGACTCATTTGTTCTGCAATGCCTTCTTCCCCTCTGTTAACTCAGTTAACTCCCATGTGTGATTGAATGATAGAGAGTCCATCTCATCTTTCATTGCCAGCTCCCATTTGATCTGCTCATTACCTTGTAACGCTTCTTCGTAGCTTTCCAGCTTACCTCAGTCAGTGAGAAAGATGTAGTTGAGAGACGGAGAGAACCTGTGAACTAGCTTGCTTATTCTGGCTGATCGTCGCAACTCTATGATCCACGTTCGTTAATTTGAACCAAAGTCAACATTCTCATCTACCTCCCTGTCACTGTCTAGTCGAGTTGTCTCTCGAGCTGCTTGCTCTTCTGTTGCAGGGGATGTCTCTCAGGTCCATAGTTTCTGACTCCTTCCTCGTAGAGACTCTGATTTTTGAGCTTTCTTACAGCTTGTCCTTGTACATCACTTTCTCACTAAAGACACCACTCCTGCTTCAGATGATCTTCTAATTTTGGTCATCCCAGAATCGATAACCAAACTCGGTGTCACCATAACCAAGAAAAGAACAATCTTAGATTTCGAATTAAGTTTACTTCTAGCATCATCATCAATATGAATGTAAGACAAGCAACCAAACACTTTCAGAAAAGAAAAAGTTATTTTTTTTAGCACTTCAAGCCTCTTGTGGAATTCTTAGCCTAGAGGGACGGCGGGTTCTTTATTAATCAAGTAGGTCGCGGTGTTGATTGCATCTGCCCAGAAAGTATTGGGCAGTCTAGCGTGTATTCTCATACTTCGGGCACGCTCTTTCAACGTTTGATTTATTCTTTCCACTAACCAATTCTGTTGAGGCATACCTAGAATTAAACCTGTAAAACGGGCAGGTTTACTTGGGAAAACTGGCCCAAAATGACTGGACCAGACCGGACCATGGCCCGGTCCAATTTGGCCATTTTAGTCTGGCCCGGCCCAGACCGGTATTTTTTTAAATTTTTTTATTAATATATAGTATATATATCTTGTATATATAGTATATATCTCATATATATAGTATATATATCTTGTATGTATAGTATATATCTCGTATATATAGTATATGTATCTTGTATATAATGTATATATAGCATATTTAGTATATGCGATTAGTATATAATATATATAGTTAGTTTATAAATATATCGTTAGTATATAATATATAGCTAAGTTAAGGGGAAAGGTAGTTCTAAATCGGCGAAACTTCAAACTGTCATAACTTTGCACTCGGATGTCCGTTTTAGACGTTTTTTTATTTGACGTATTTTTTCGAGATATAGCCATCCCAGGTGGTTTGCCCACCCAATTTTTTTAAACAATGCTTCTAGCATTTTTTTTCGATTCGATGCCCAAATCATAATTTGTTTCGTGATAATTCGTTTTAATATATCTTTAATATAGTATATATATGTAGTACATTATTAATATGTCTAATATATCTTTAATATATAGTATGTATATGTCGATATCGTTAGTATATAGTTTGTATTGTTAGTATATATTTGTATAATGTCTTTAATATATAATATATAACTATATATATGTAGTATATTATTAATATGTCTAATATATCTTTAATATATAGTATTTAGTATGCCTAACATATCATTAGTATATATTGTTAGTATGTCTAATATATTTTTAGTATATAATAGATATTGTTAAAATATAATATATATCTTTGTGTATATTGTTACTTGTATATATCATTACTCATTAGTGTGTATTTTTAATATGCTTAAATGTTAGTATATTGTATATATATGCATTATCTTTTATATATAATTTATAAATATATTTATAATATAATATATACCTCTATTATATTTCATATATATCGTTAGTAACTTAGTATATTTAATAGATATCGTTACTCGTTAGTTTTTATTTTTATATGTAAATATTATTAATAACACTTGTATATTCGTACTAATTTTAAATTTAAATTATATAAATATATATTTATATTAATTAAAGACTTTTAGTTTTATTTTTTGTAAAATGAAATTACTATTAACAACGAATCGGCTCGGACATGGGTTGGACCGATTCGAATCAAACATTTTGGACCGACTTATTTGAAATCGTCATAAAACAGCGGGGACCTAGACCGGACCGGGCAGCCTAACTAAATGTTGATATGCTTAGAGAAGCAATGATTGTGTTTAGTTTGTCGGTGCTGTTTCATCGTTAATTTGTATAGAAGTAGGAGAAAGTATGTCGCCTCGCCCTCATTCTTCTTCGTTTGTTTACGGCCGGGTGCTAACCCAAATGCCTTGTACTTCTAACTTGATGAGCATGGCAAATATCTTTCAACACAGAAACAAATTCCTCTCCTTCATCAGAAACAAGAAAGTTTGTCACGCTTTATTAAAACTCACTGTTCTCAGAATTAAAACTCACTCTTCTCTCCACAATTTTATTAGGCATCATAACATATCAAACTATGAAAAAACAAACGGACAATAAAAAGAGCACCTAACCAAAATACCTCTTTTTGTCGAAGTTTTCTCAATGGGAAGAGGTTTTCTACCCAATTACGAATGCCTACAAATATACGTCCCTCTTCACAAAACATCATAGAAGAAATAAGAAGCTTTCTTGCATTTCACTTTAACAAGGAATATAATCCCTTCATCCTATGTTTGGGATTTTACCTTCTTAGAAACAAGGGAAAGCCCCATAGTGATGATATGTTTCTCCCATTGATCCTTATCTAGAATCCACATATCAATTTTTTCATTAATAATCCTACTATCAAGGACAGCTAAGTTTCCATTTCACTTCAATTATGTCATAATTATATTTGCCCCGATATAAAACTTTCCACATGTCAATAGTTTTGAAACTTTCAGCTTTACATCGATTGCGCCTGCGGTCTTCATCATTCAACTTAAAAATAACTCCATTAATGCAAACTATTTCCATTCGAAAAAACTCAGGAACACTTTCAATCTCCTTCCATGATTCCTCCGATGCGCCTAAAGTCAAAATCCAGTTTTCTTGAATTGCCTCTCCACTAATCAATTTTTTCTTCTGGTTCAAAACCAAATGAGTAGTGACATGGAACAGGATTATCTATGGAGGGAAGATATCTTTTTTGTCTTGTACTGTGATTGAAAATTATAGGACGATCATATCCTTCCCTCCAGAAGCAAAACACAAACATTAACACACTTCACAAATAATCCTCAATATGTACAAGAGAGGATTTTCCATAGTCGCTTTGCTGTATAGTGTAAAAATTAGTACCTATAGCCAACAGGATTCCTTTTGTACAGAAGCAATTTCCTAGAGTGGCGTTGATGAATATCCATGAAATCTCAATCTGATAAGAGGGAGTTAATTTTTTTTCGCACTTGATAGGAAGCCATGCGAATATATCACTGATTATTTCATCGGGAATTGATGGTTTTTTTCTCCAATGTTCTTCTCCTTATAATGGGACGGCTGTTGTCATAGAGTTGCCTTTCTAATGTTTGGCAAACCCTTGAATTTCGCAGACCAAATATATAGGGCAATACTTTTTCCTTCTCCAAATATAAAAGGATAAAAATTGTGGTCTATACCATTTAGTCAAATTATTTATTTCTTTGGCCATGGCCAAATCAGTCGGCACTCAAGCACTGAACTACTCAAGCGCCTCTTTTCTTCTCCACTGGCTACTGATGGAGATTCCAGGTTTGGGAAATTCTTCTTCTATTTTTTATTTTATTTTTTTGCTTTGTATATATGGTAGGGTAAAGGGTCAAATTTACCCTTCTAACTTTTAAAAATTAGCTAAATTTGCCCTTAATTATATTTCTGATTAAATAAATCTTTGCAGTCATACTTCAGGCTAGATATATCTTCGGTGTCATCAACGTTTTCACATGTACCCTTTCTTGGATAAAAATATCTAAATTGAGCCAAATTATTCATTTTTTTAACTACTGAAAACAATTAAAAAAAAAATATATGAGAAACATTTAAAGAAAAAAAACTATGAAAATCATCAATTTTTATTATCTAGTAATGAAAGATTACACGAATAATTTAATAAAATTATATTTTTATAGACTTTAAAAAACTTACGGCATGTTACTTGGTCTATAGCAAGGGGTTGATGGATCTATAGACCCACAAACAAACATTGTCATGTTTTTAACTCCGAATATATTTATAATATATAGCATAGGCACATAATTACTCCACTATTTTTTATTATTTGATTTCTATTGGTTTAATAGTTTCTAAAAAAGTTTTAATTTAAGATATATTTTACTAAAGTAACGTCAATAACGATGCTTTGAATTTCTGAATTGAATTACTATTATATTATACAATTATTTAATACTAAGAATAACGAAGGAAGAAAATAATAAAAACTTTCTTAATTTATAAAATGGACAAGTAAAATACTAACTTTTGGTATGAAGATCAAGTAAAATTAAATATTTATTTTTGACTTAATTTGAAAATTTTCATCTAGGAAAGGGTACATGTGAAAACTTTACTGACACCACATTATATTTGGCCCAAAAATATGATTGCAGAATATATTTAACTAGAAAATATGATTAAGATAAAATTTAGTCAATTTTTAAAAATAAATAGGTAAATTTGGCTCTTTTCCCTTTAAAAAAAAAGTATGATCTCCTTCTTTTCTTGCCAATACTACTATTTCAACTTTTCACATTACATCTTAAAAATATAATATTAAAAAATATTTTAATATATTTGACATAACTTTTATTTAAGATCATTAAATTTTTTTTATTTTTGTAAATTTAATATAAAATTAAAATAAATTATTCTTTTTTAAGTCCTAAAAAAGCAAAAATATGATATTAAAAGGTGGCAGTATCTAGTTATTTCCAGTAACTTCTGATTTACTGTTTCTAATAAAGTATCTATTTGATTGTGACGTTAACATAGACCCTCTCACACAAAAATAATCTCTCTCCTTAAACAACATACATTATTGCCACTTGGGTATTTTCCTCTGCCTTAGGAAAAGCCAAAAAAAAAAAAAAAAAAAAAAATCTTCAGTTACAAGGGGGCTTCTCTTCTCTCTCCCTTTTTCTTGAAAATTTTGAATTAAGGTGAAGATTTCAATTTCTTTTGATATAGTTTTGCATAAATATAATGAATTTCAGAATTTGTATTGTTTTCTTGATTCTTGATTACGGGTCTTGTTTGTTTTGCTGTTTTTTTTTTCTTTGATTTGTTAAGATAATTTGATTCAAGATTGACCCTTTATGACAAATATGATGTTGGATTGATGTGATATTATTAGAACCCTTATGTTGAGTTCTTGATCAATGAATTTTATTTCTGATACCTAATTACGGCTAATTCAAATAAAAGAAATGATCTTTACAGCTATTGTAGATGGAATGATAATTTATGTGTGTCAACTGACTATGTAGACCGAAAGAAGTAATGGAGGGAGGTAATTAGACATGATATGGAGGAGTTAATCTTGCGGAGGCATGAACCTTCATAGGACCCTAGATAGTAGGAAATATGGAGGATAGGAATTATGGTGGAAGGTTAGTAGGAGGTAGTGAATTTTTGTGAGTAGGAGGTGTGCTTTGTTTTGGTTTTTGTGTTATTAGTAGTTGTACCGCAATGCTTGTAGTGTTATCCTTGGAGTTATATTAATGTTTGTTGTTTAGGACAGATTGATTGTTGTATTATTCGATAGTAGCGTTGCTTTTGCTATTAGCTGTCATTCTGTTACTATTGTTTATTGTTTTATTGAGATTATGTGATCAAGATGGACCCTTTATGACAGAAATGATGTTGGTTTGATGTGATATTGTTAGAACCCTTATGTTGAATGATACCTAATTACAGCTAATTTTTCAGATAAAAGAAATGATCTTTACAGCTATTGTTGATGGAAAGATAATTTATTTGAGTGTCTGAACTGAATTTTATATTAGTTTCAATGAGATACTGAATTTACTAACCATAGGTTTCAGTTTGAGTAAGTTAATTGTCTGATATGAGAAACACTAGCTATATATTTGATGGTGTACGAAGAACATTTCTTTGTTTTCTTGATGTATCTACCATGTTTAGCCAAATTTGAAGTAGGAACTATCACTTGTTTTTAGTTTATTCTTTTTGTTAGTGCTCGAATATGTGATATTTAAGCTGAGTGTCTTTCAGAAACAGTTTCTCTAACTCCACGAGCTAGTGTAAGGTCTATGTACTCACCACCCTCCCTAGACCCCACCTATATAGGATTCACTAGGTCTATTGTTGTTCTTGAACTATCACATGTTTTAGGTTTGTCCTTTTTCTTACTGCTCGAATATGCGATATTTAAGTCGATGGTCTTTCAAAAATAGTCTCGCTAGCTCCATGAGCTAGTGTAAGGTCTTTGTATACACACCCTCCCTAGACCCCAACTATGTAGGATTTCACTAGGTTTTTGTTGTTGTTGTTGAATTATCACTTGATTCTGTGGAATTAAGAAGTCCAAGTAAGTGTCATTATGATTCTCGATCCTTCTTTGGGATTTGTGCATTTATTAAGCATTATTACGATTCTCTATCCTTTTCCGGAAGTTGTGCATTTATGAAAAAGGTAGCTCAATGCTTAAAGCTCTCGTTATCCAAGGGCTTTGGGGTGGGATGGACTATATTGAGTTTATTGTATGTCATCTTACTTTACATTTTGTAAGAGGTTGTTTTCATAGTTTGAACTGACAACCTCCTAGCCACATGGTGGCAACTGTTACCATTTTGCCACATTTTTATCTTAAAACTTGTGCATTTATAGACTTATTTCATGTAGTTTTTGGCTTTTGGTATCTGTTATTACGTGTTATTTACTATATTTTGGTGATCACACTATGTCGTTGATGTTACTGTTCTTTTTCATGTGTGCTTTGCACGACTTTCCTATTAGTTGTCATGGTTTCTTCACTGCCATTTTTCCTTTCCATTACTATTTGATTTACTCTAGTTGAGCCGAAGATCTTTCGGAAGTAACCTCTCTACCTCCGCGAGGTGGGGTAAGATCTTCGTAAACTCTTACCCTCTCTAAGCCTCACTTTGTGGGATTTCACTGTATGTTGTTGTTGTTGTATAAAGATGGAGCGACCTTATAGTTCCTCTATTACACCTTGCTTTACTGGTTTCTTTGAATTCATTCATTTGAATACAAACCGATATATTATACCCAGGGTAAATACTCTGAATATATGATCAATTGATAAATATTTCAATTTTGCTCAAGGTGCATTTCTTTGCCTTTCAAAGGTTACTATTTTTGGAAGCATAATACCGTCTAGCAACTAAAATCTTTTTCTCTGATTTCACCTCTTCCAGGGGGGCAGTGGAAGTTCATCTAGTTGTTTGACTACACACTTATTCAGCATTTTTTAGTGGTCATTGAGAAGAGAGAATCCTAGGAATGCTTAAAGATGTGTTTGAGTGTGTGGAATTCTAAAGGTGATCTTCTTGAGGCTTTGGGCTTAATAGAGTTCCCTTTTTTCATTCTTGAGAAGATTCAGCCTGGGTGCTGCGACGATAGCATCATTGTTTGCGCCAAGATGCAAAGTGTATGGAGCAGCTGTACATTGCCCATTGCATTAATAAAGGATAGTTTGTACGCGGATGGTTGAGTGGCACTAATTTATAAGCTTTTGCATCTAGGTTCTACTAGTAGGAGAGATATAGGTTGCTTAACTAGTAGTACTAGGTTTGATAGATATTTTTATGGCCAATAAAGGAAGCATATTGATGGAGCGGTATGAATTGGGTAGATTATTAGGTCAAGGAACATTTGCTAAGGTTTTCTATGCTAGGAATATCAGAACTGGTCAGAGTGTTGCTATCAAAGTCATAGACAAGGATAAAGTTCTCAGGGTCGGGCTCATGAATCAAATCAAACGGGAAATATCTGTTATGAAACTAGTCAGACATCCAAATATCGTACATCTTTACGAGGTCATGGCAACAAAAACCAGGATTTATTTTGTGATGGAGTATTGCAAAGGAGGTGAGCTCTTTAACAAGGTGGCTAAGGGAAGGCTAAAAGAGGATGTCGCACGGAAATATTTTCAACAGTTGATAAATGCTGTAGATTTTTGCCATAGCAGGGGTGTCTATCACCGGGATTTGAAACCTGAAAACTTGCTGTTGGACGATGATGAAAACTTAAAAATTTCATATTTTGGTTTAAGTGCTCTTGTTGAGTCAAAGCACCAAGATGGACTCCTCCACACGACGTGTGGGACTCCAGCTTATGTTGCTCCAGAGGTGATCAACAGAAAAGGTTATGATGGGGCTAAGGCTGATATTTGGTCGTGCGGGGTCGTCCTATTCGTTTTGTTGGCTGGTTATCTTCCATTTCAAGACTCAAATTTGATGGAAATGTACAGGAAGATCGGCAAAGCTGAATTCAAATGTCCAAGTTGGTTTCCACCAGAAGCCCGACGTCTACTTTCAAAAATGTTGGATCCTAATCCAAGTGCAAGAATTTCTCTTGCAAAAATTAGAGGAAGTACCTGGTTCAGGAGGGGAATTTCAATGTCCTATAAATCTACCTCAGTAGACGAAGTATGCATGGATCTAGCTTCATCAAATACAGAGGACAAGCAGGAGATTACTCGGATCCCAAAATTGAATGCATTTGATATCATTTCCCTTTATGCTAAGTTTGATTTATCCAGATTATTTGAGGAACCTTGTTTAAAGAAAGAATCTAAATTCACATCCCGGAAACCTGCGTCGATGATCATATCCAAGCTGGAAAATATTGCTAAACGTCTGAAACTGAAAGTAAGCAAAAGGGATGCAGGATTACTGAAGTTCGAAGGAACAAAAGAAGGAAAGAAGGGGACTTTAAGCATTGACGTGGAGATTTTTGAGGTCATTGAAGATTTTCATTTGGTGGAAGTGAGAAAATCAAATGGCGATACATTGGAATATCAGCAGATATTGAACGAAGGCCTGAGACCGGGTCTTCAAGATATCGTTTGGACTTGGCAAGAAGATCAGCAGCCTAAACAGTCAGAAGACCGGCTTGATGATCAACAGCCAAATAATCAACTTCAGCAGGAACAACATCTAGATAACCAGCAACAACCCCTGGAGCAGCAGCAACAGCAACAACTGCTAGTTCAACAACATCTGATTCAGCAAGAGCAGTTACCTTGATTGCAATAGGCTTCCCCGTTCACATTTTATCCTAAGATGCTGGGGCTGAGCTAGGTGGGCACGAGTGTTTTCGTGGTTACGTCGGAAAAATCATACCGTGCAAATAGGTACCTTAGCTTGGCTTCAACTAGCTACACATTTAGAAACCTCAACTCGTCTCCATTGTGTTTCGTGGACACCTGATGCTAACATGCCACGTAAATTTTGGAGTTGTCTACATGATCATTTTGTACATCAGAGTGTTCAACTGATACAACGGAGACGAGGTAAGCTGTCTAGATGTGCATCCTCAAAGTTGGACTGTTAGCTGTCAGTTGAGGCTAAGTTAAGTTGTCTATCTATGTAACTACCCAATCCTCTTGAGAGAAGGGGTAAAGTTTTTTGAAAAGTTGCTTTAACTCTCATGTTCGGATCTCTGGTGTAGCATTCTTGCAGTTTTTTGGTTCCGTATTCCCTTTGTTAGAATTTCTGGCTTGTCCACTGCCTAGCCTAGATGTACATTTTGTAGTTGATGGTTCCTGATCATGGTGTTGTTTTGTACAATATATATATATATATATATATCAAGTGATTTCTTTTCTCATAGATAGTATACTCTCTGTGTCCTCACAAATGTCTCTGTATGCTTCTATCCTTTCTTTAACTTAGCCTCATTTATCCTGTTCAATTTTGTGTAGCGGACACATTTAAATATGTATAGAGTTGAATAAGTAAACACACATGTCTTATGGTGTGTCTTACATTGCAATTTTGCATCCTACGTGTGACGTCTTATGTGTATATGTCCAAGAAAAAATAAGTGTCTATTTATTCAACTTTAAATGTCTGCTCGCGCATAATACACACCAAAGTCGGAGGACATAAATAAAATCTGAAGTCAAAGTTAGTTATTTATTACTACTATTTTCATATTCTTATTTGGTTGCAATAGTTGGATCATCGAAATGAAATGTCTGACATCTTCCTTTCTGATTTCTTCTTTTTTATGCTGGTTTTTCATGACGGTAAATTTAATGCATAAAATATTTTGCATTTACGCGATACCATTTCATAGCTAATTAATTCTAACTTTTTATGTTAGCATTTTACTTAAAAGAACTTTATTCAAAATCATTTTATAAATCCTCTGGCCAGCCAACTTTGGTGGAATTATATTGACTGTTGAACTTTATATTTTTATAGTCGACGATATCATAAATCATTTGATATTTAAAATTTATTTCCAATAAGATTTCTGGATTTTTTTTTTTTTAATTAAAGATTGAAGATATCTCATCCATTTCAACAAATAATCTATAGACAATAATTATACGATATTCATTCAATTATCATTCGCCATTAAAGGAAAAAGTATAATTATGAATAGATTTAATACGCCGGAGATTTGTTGTTATTTTTATCAAGTACGAATATTTATCGCAAAAGACTTAACCTCTAAAATATACACACAACATGATTTCACATCCCATAGATGTATAATTTTTTTGTTATATCAATAATAAGTAAAATTTTAAAAATTCACTCACATAATAGTAGTGTACAAAATTTGGGTAAGTAATGAAACAACTTCCCTTTTATAAATCTTTTGTGATGAATTCAATTCACATATCAGTTCTTGATTGGTTGTTGGTCGAGAAATACTCAATAGTTGTTTGTATCTATATCGATATCACCCACTTTTGGACGAACCTCAACAAGTATAAATTTCCATGTTCATAATCAATTTGCAAATCATAGAATTTCTTATCATATCAGAATTCTGGATCGTTCATGATTTCTTCGATTTTTATTCTTGTCATAGGATTTATATCAAAGAAGTCGACATAAAAAACACTTTAACTCACATGACATCCATTTACAACACTTAAATTCACCATTGCAAATCTTGTTATACATTCCCATGGAATGGCAAATATCCCGCAGTTAACACAAACAAGATGATTCCAAATGTCAATTGGTTACTGATAAGTCCTAAAACTTACCCGGGTAATACTCCGTCTGAGACCCACGAACA
>JBDJHY010000096.1:1510532-1523291 GCA_039654485.1 Withania somnifera
TTGCTCTAATTTTTGGCATTATTTTTGGTTTTCTTATTTCTCCTATTTTGGTTTGGTAAAGATCTTTTAATTTTGGTTTGGGAAAGAGGAAAAGTCTTCCTAGAAATCTATAAATAAGGTCTTCATACCATAGAATAGGGATACAAATCCAGATATTGAGAGAGTTCGAGAAGTGAATTTAGGATCATTGTAGAAGATCGTGGATCTGGATCCTGCTTTGATTCAAGAACTTTGTTCACGCTTCGAGAGGAGGCACACTTTATATGTGATACATGTTGGTTATGATTTATTATACATGTAAGAAAAAGATTATGGCGATGTTTCCATTGCGTAAAATATATATATATATTCTAACATATGATACATAATTTAAAAAATCCTTCAGATATATATATAAAAATATCGCAACTCGTGATTTGAGTGTGATACATAACTCATGTAACATTCCAAATACATATGAATTCATGTTAAATCATTCAGATAAATTATTAGGCATGCAAGACACTGTATAATTGTGATACATTTAATGTATCCTCCCCCTCAAACTATGTATCACGCCTAAAAAAAATAATATGTTTCATAATTTCTTAGAAGTAGTGAAATAAAATATAAATATGACACAATTTTTTTGATTAATTATGTAATTTATTCTTGATATTTTATGCCTCGTAAAAAAAAGTTTTATAACAACTACCTAAAGAAATAGACGCAGGTAATAAAAAAATATTTAAAATTTAAAAAATAAATTTCTCAATTCTAAAATAAGGTACTTATTAGTTCAAATGTGCTTATTCGATTTAATAAAATGATTTTGCCGTATTATTTGGCCTTAATAAGGGTCAACTGGTTTTGCTGACAAAGCAAACGTCAAACTTTTGCTTATAAGACAAATGTTTGAAATATTTTAAAATAATAAAGCTGCACAATTATCATAAAAATTTACTTTATGGATAAAATATCTAAGTTTTATTTTTTAAACAAAATTTTTAGTCAATTATGAAGGTTCATTGTGTTGAAATCTCATGGACATTTTGAGCAAGAATTATAATATTTCTCTTATGGACAAAATTCATTTAGCGGCATTCAAAAATTAAAACTAACTCTTATGAAGATCGATTTTATAAGATTTTTTTTTGTGAAAGATAAAAATTTATGAAAAAATAATATCTTTTGTCTTTTTTACGAAATAAATTTTAAACAATGACCTTTTCAAAATAAGATATCTCCAAAGAGCTATTTGTGCACTTACTCAAAAGAGGCTAGTCCGGGCAATTTCTACTTTTACCGGACGCACTCCCAGCCGTCAGCCCATAAGGCCCAATGAAGGCATTCACCTGTTAGCAACAACTTAAGCTTAGGTTTTTTTTGCCTTGTAACCTCGTTTCTCAAGCCGCAGAGAATTAGCCATGGGGAGAAGTAAGCTTATTTTCTCCGAATCGAGACGAGTCTATCTGTCTGTTCATGGATTTTGTGAAATTATTGTTTGAATTTTTCTGAAATAGTATATTTTTTAGATTTGTTTCTAGATGGTAACTCATCGAGGAGTTCATTTGATTTATCACCATATTTTTTGCTTTTTATGCATTAGTCTGTAGTAAATGCGGAGACAAAAATATAAGGTGATTTTTTTTTTCATTTTTTCTAGGTTCGGTGGACAAAGTTAACTAATATTTAGTCGAGGTGGGTAAAAGCTAGCTCCACGGTCATAAAAATGGTGGCAGGTGGAAGTTATTCCATAGATTTAGAAGAGGTGCGTGGATATCACGGTCATAAAAAAATGCAGAGAATGTATTGTGGGAAGAGAGCCCCTATGTTGCTTGGCCTCTTTAAAAGTGCAGTTGGATGCTTCAAAAGTAGTTCATTTTTAGAGGATTCGACACGGGTGCGATAATGAGCAACATATGAGAGCCCTAATTTGTGTCTAAAGCAAGTTATTAGAGAGCAATGCTAACAGACTAAAAATGGAGCAGGGATATTAGGATTCATATAGCAACTACCGGATAGTTGGGATAGAGTTGTCGTTGTGTGTTGTTTGTCTGATAGGAAGAATACCTAGTTGGTGTAACGAGGGTGATGATGCTACACTCCCCCCCACCCCCCCACACCCGTTTTGTTTTCTAGGGTAGAGGTAATGTCTTCATAATACCCTCCTTCAGACTTCTCTTGTGAGATTGTACCGGGTGTGTTGTTGTTAATGATGATTCTACACATGGGTGGAGCCACCTATCACGAAAGGTGGTCATGCCCACACCCTTTGCTTGGAAATTATACATTCACTTTAGGCACCCTTAAAATGAAAAGAAAACTTGCACTCTTCGTCAAATTCTTGGCTCCGCCATTGATTCTACATTATTCAAGTTAAAGCTAATGGTAGTTTTATGATGGCTTACAACTACTGTCTTTGTGACCAATCACTTAAATTCTAACATGACAGAGCTAGATCTTGCGTTAAGTGTGTAGTTGGATGTAATTTTTGTCTTAAAATATTTATTGTATATGTACAAATTATTTATTTGGAGCATATTTACATAGAAGTATTACAATTCCGAACTCATAAGATTCAAATTGTGGCCCTGCCTCCCTTAGGGAAAGTGATAAAATTGGTACCTTAAATTATTTATTTGGAGCATATTTACTTAGAAGGATTAGAATTCCAAACTCATAAGCTTCAGATTCTGGTGCTGCCTCCCTTCAGGGAAGTGAGAAATTTGGTATCTTAAAGATAGAAAATTTGCCCGTTTTCCTCATAGTTTCTTATGGAGAAAACCCTTTTCTCCATCCAAAAAACTGTGAAGAGACAATTTTGAGGTTACAAATTAAGTGTCTCCTTATGGAGTAAGCTTGAATGTAAACAGTTTGCCTTACTGTTTTTGGTTAAAGAAATTATATTCGTATTTTCTGTGAGATTTTTTTGATGAATCTATGTTAATGGTAAAGTTGGTGATAAAAAAATGTATCTCAAGGTGCATTATGTTTTATGTTCAGAAACTTTAAAGTAGGACAAGCACTGACCACTATTTTGTTATACTTTGTGAGTGAAAGCCCATTCATTAGTTTTGATGAAAAGGTATTCTACACTGCATTATTATATTACTTTTTCGGGGGTGAGGGTGGGGGGTTGGTCAAGGAGCATTTTCATAATATGGAGATAGAAGTGATGGCATCATAGTATCAACTCCCTCTTTGGTCTTAACTAAAGTTCTATCCAACAACTTATTGACCTTTGATTGTGATAATTATATTTGTGTTAGTCATTTACATCACAATGGCTTATGTGTAACTGGGTTGAAATTTGTTTCTCAGGACCTGCAAGGTGTTACCGCCAGATTAAGAACAAGCCTTACCCTAAATCACGGTTTTGCCGTGGTGTTCCAGATCCAAAGATCAGGATCTATGATGTGGGTATGAAGAAAAAGGGAGTTGATGAATTTCCTTTCTGTGTGCACTTGGTAAGTTGGGAGAAGGAGAATGTTTCAAGTGAGGCACTTGAAGCTGCCCGTATTGCTTGCAACAAGTACATGACCAAGTCTGCTGGAAAGGATGCTTTCCACCTCAGGGTTAGGGTCCATCCCTTCCATGTTTTGCGAATTAACAAGATGCTGTCATGCGCTGGGGCTGATAGGCTCCAAACTGGTATGAGGGGTGCTTTTGGTAAGCCACAGGGAGTCTGTGCCCGTGTTGCCATTGGTCAGGTTCTTCTGTCTGTTCGCTGCAAAGATGGCAATGCTAACCATGCTCAAGAAGCTCTTCGCCGTGCAAAGTTTAAGTTCCCCGGCCGACAAAAGATCATTGTCAGCAGAAAGTGGTATGACTTTTATCTCTAGAATCACCTCTAATTTCTGTTACGTCTCTGGCTTTTGAGGATTTAATATTTTCATTTACTAAAAAGTATAGGGTTATGCGGGATTGTCTTGTCATGTTGCTACTTGTTTATTCTGATAGCTGTACAGTTTTGTAGGATTAACATGTATGATTTGTTATTTATTCATTGGTATGATTTGTTATTTATTCATTGGTTAGCTTTAGGGAGATCCATTATAATCTCATATCACATAGCTCATACTAGGGAGATCACACGAACTCTCTATGTGTAATGCCAGTTTTTTGTGCTCTGGACTATAGTTTGGTATCTTTTTTAAAACATCGTTCAGACGAGGTGATCTGCTTTCATCCAAAACCTGTGAAGTTCCTTGAAACCTAGCTTCCTCTACCTCTTTTTCTGTTCAGTGTACTCTGTCATTTTCTTCCTGCAGCCTTACAATAACTGGATCTGTTCTTTAGGCTTGTACCCCTGCATCTTTGAGTTCTAAGGAGACACATTTATTCAACTTTGTGTAGAACCTAGATGGTTAAGCATTTGGTTTTCGAATGTTTTCCTTTCGATAGAAGTTGTGCTTGCATCACACCTGACGTGCTCTATTTTACTGCAGGGGGTTCACTAAGTTCAGCCGTACCGATTATCTGAAATACAAGTCGGAGAATCGTATCGTCCCAGACGGTGTCAACGCCAAGGTTTGTTTCATTCATAATCTCTATTTCTTTATTACAAGCTGCATAGGTTAAAATGGATATCGGTTTTATTTGTTGCCTTTGATGTCCATATGTGATTAGTGCTTTTCTTGTGCTTTTGCAGCTTCTCGGCTGCCACGGACCACTTGCTTCACGTCAACCTGGAAGAGCTTTTCTGGAAGCAGCTTAATGAATTGAAGTTGCAGAATTTAAAAATCTGAAACTTAAGTTTTCTACATCTGGTGATTGAAATTTTGTGTCCTTATCATCTCTCTAGTTGTGAACCATAAGTTGTTACTGCTCTGAACATTTACCTTTTCAAAAGATAATGATTGGCTTTTATTTGGATAATGAGTTTTGTGTTACATCTATTCTGTCCATGGCGTTAAACTTCGTTTCTTATTCGTGTGAGCTGCGTTATATTTTTCCTTCACCATTTTGATGAATTACGATGCTGTTACATCAGCTCATAATTGAGTTTCTAGTCTACGGTATTTGACTCCCAATTATAAGGCCATACATATCAAAAGGTTTTGAGGAACTAACATGGATATAATTGTATAACTCCATCTTGTGTTACTTCTTTCGTCTATATTTATGTGGCACCTTCTCTCTGGGATTTGCGTTAGAGTGTTGGGGGATCAGTTCCACTTTCCGGCCCCTTCCAACCCATCAAACTCCTCTTCGAAAGGTTCATTGGAGCAGCCCATTAAACTCCTTTTCAAAAGGTTCATTCGAGCTCTCTATGGAGCCTTGTCCTGTGACCCAAATGTAGGCAAATTCTTGTTCTGAAATCGGATTTTCGACACTTTGAAAATGAAGATAGCCCTTATGCTCTTTCTAAAGAGGGGGAGAATCCGGCAGAAGTAAAGACGCAACTCGACAATTATATAACCCATTACTACTGGAGTTCGGTATTAGGGATATCCAAATTTGGAAGCTGCGGACGCTTTTGTTATTCTCAAATTTTTGCAACTAGCATTATTTGGTTGATAACAATGTACGGATGAAAGAATTTTTTGAAACTTCTGATTTGAAGCAAATTTCATCTCAATTCATTTATATGGGGCAGATTGAAAAGAAAATTGTGACATAAATCGAGATGAAAAAATCATATATAAATCCTAGCAAAGATGGAAAATGCCAGGTGATATATTTACCTAAAGCCCCCGGTGGAAGAGATTCACCGGTGCTTGTGCTGGTACTAAAGTAACACATACAGATGAAATAATTGACATGTGCACAAATCAACCCGGACAACAACACGTTATTGCTCAATATAAATAGTGAGGCAGTAGTAAACTCATCTAGCTTGACAAGACTAATACAGGCAAATTACCTAATATGCTTAAGAGGATGCAAATGTAGAATAAGAATTGAATGGTTCCACTCAAGGACCAGACTGTTTCAGATGATTTGTTGAGAACATTGAGAGCATGGGGGAGAAGTCCTATTACATGCAACACTAAGAAAGGAAAAGACTAACGGAACCAAAATGCCAATGATACATCAATGTTGTCGTTAGTAGTATTTTGAAGGATATGTTAAGAAAGAAGCACTTGTCATGGCAACTTGAAGTTCCTCAATATACATCTTTGAAGTATTATAAACAAACAGAATGGATATGATCTTCCAAAAGCAACAAACTTAGTTGCATCCTGGCTCTGTCAAGGATGAACCACTAAACCTTTACTAGCAAGTAAAAGTGGTGCAACAGAGTTGCATTTGTATTTCTTTCACTGCCAAGAGTTTCCAAGGCAAGTTGCCTAATTAGCTATTGGCAAATGAGATTTACATTCAAATACTTTAACATGTCTTGCAAATCTTCCGTAAACTTGATATGCTTACCACAGCGAAGGTTTAATTTTTGACATGCCTACAGAATGATGCTTCTTACTTTCTTCTAGTACTTCGTCTTGTGGCTGAAGCTACTACAGAGATCTCTTCTGTAGCTATTGTTGGAGCCTCTGATTAGTTGCTACTTTTCATTCTTTTCTTTTTTACAGTCTTTGATGCTTCCTCAGCTTCACTCTGTGCTTTTTCTGCACCAGATTTATCAGCTCCACTTGAACGGTGGGATGCTCGAATAATGTAGACCTATGAACAATAGAAAACTAATAAGAACACTTGAAAGAAGTACCTCAAATGACTTGAGCTATTATAGCGTTATATGAAAAAAAATTACTGTATCAAATTGCCATTGAAGGACTGAAAATGTCTCATCGATTTAAAGTGGTTTGATAGACTAATTTCAATTAACAGAAAGAAGAACTATTAAGGGAACAGGTAGTATAGACTGGCAAAGAAAGAATTAGGGCTGTTCGCTCACCTTGAGTTTTGTTGGCTCAACCAATTCAAATATTAGAGCATCCCCATCATCCAGCTTATGATCAAGTGCAAATGCTCTCCATCCTCCACTTAGTCCGATTCTTTTGCCTATAAAGAGAGATTCATACTCTAAACCTTCTTCATCCACTAGCACAACATTCACAGTAGTCTTGGGAAGATGGTCTTCACAAAATCTGGTAGGAAGTCCCTGATATCATAGCAGGGCAGGCAATAATGAGTCTAGCATAAAAAAAGTTTTTCTGTTGGCATAATAAATGAACAGACACACAAATTTGACCTCAGCTAGCAAGGAAGCACTCCAACTTTGAGAGTGCACATCTAGACACCTCAAATTGGTCTATAAACTGACAACTAAGCGCTCCAACTTGTCCTGATTCCATCTCTCGGACACCCAATGCTGGAGGTGTCTAGATGATCACTTTATAGGTTGGAGCGTTCAACTGACATAAGTGGAAAAGGGTTGAGGTGTCTAGATGTGCATACTCAAAATTATAGTATTTACTTGCCAGTTGAGGCCAAGTTTGCGTGTCCGTTTATGTATTATGCCTTTTTTGTTGTTTCTATCATTGTTCCTAAGCTCTTATAGCTGAAGTCTATGACAACTTACCAACCAGAAACAACTGTAGACATGAGAACGAACCATAGACTTGATAAAATATGGATTTTCAGATTGCAGATTGCTCTGAAGCTTTTCTGCAGATTTGAGAGCTTGTGCTCTCTCTTCATATGAAGCAACTTTCAGTTCTTCCAGTGGTCTTGCTAGATAACTGTCAGTCCAAGATAATTAGTCTAGAGTTAGAACAGAAGAAAATGGTATCAAAATTCAATTTTTTCCATCTCACCTTGCCCATGAAGAACTGAATTTTGACCTCTTCCGCGAAGATGGAAGCTCCATATCAATCTGAGGTGATAATTGATTAGCAAGAAAATAAAGAAATAAGCAGCTGATAAACAGAGGAGGAAGAATTTTCACTATGAACTTAAGCGTCTATTTCTAAGACTCTTAGTCGTTTGGTGCATAGGATAAGGTGGGATATTTCATGATTAAGTTTGGTATTAGATTTATAACATATTTGATTGACAATATAAATTTATCTAGGATTAATGTATTACCGTCAACGAAACATGATATAAATCTAATACCCAACTTAATCCTGCGTTATCCCATCTTATCTCATCCACTTAGGATTATTTTATCTCATCTCTCAGGTGGGATAAATTAGTCCAGGAATACAATCTCAGGACTATAATCCTAGGATAATTTAGTCTACATACTAAACGACTAGGCCCTGATAGACCCCATAATAGAAACAGTGGACAAACTAAGATATTTACCAATAAAAATTTACCACGATTATTTATGAAGAATTTTTTCCATATACTTGGATATCTAGATACAACAACCTACATTATAAGAAATCAGTGGTTAAGTATTTTGATTAATATCTGATATCTCCAATAATCATTGTATTGTTGCTCCTTCCAGATTCACCATGGTACATATTATATGTAGCAGAGTTCTACATGTACACTGAAGTGTAAAAAAAGGATATGAACTTACAATTCTAAAAGCTAAGTAAATTTCTTAATAATTATCTTTATTCAGAAGCATGTGTCATTCACTATGTAGGATCAAGTATGTACTAAGTGCTGAAAGAAAAGCATGAAGTCTTACTTCATCACGGTAAGATGGAACAGGATTCCTTAACCGGGAAGACCTTCTTGGCTCCGACATGTAAACATCATTTGCTTTTTGTCTACCTCTGCGTAGCTATGCATGATAAGAAAATAATATCAGCTGATGCATGTTTATATAAGAGCCAGTGTTTCGTAATAGAAAGGAAATAATTATAACATGTCACCTCGGTTTTATAGACGGACTTCTTCTCGGACTTTGTAAGATCAGAAAGGTTCTTAGATATGTTGAGAATCCCCAGATCCTTCAAACAAAGAAGGCAACATAATAAGAGAAAGAGGAGGCAATCATTACAAGTACCACAACATAATATGGGTATTGTGGTAAATACGCATAACCATTATTTCTCGAAGGACATTCAAAGTCCAAAGCGGACAAATAAAAGTGAACGGAGGGGGTACTTCATAAAGTTTCAAGTTCATGAAATTCTTATAGTTGTTCAACAAAATCTGGTTTGGACAGTCTGATTTTGTCCTATGATATGTATTAGTACCAGTAGATCGTACACATGCAAGCCTTCAATCACTTAATTTCTCTTTAAAGAAGCATCCAAAAGTACCAGTAAAAGTAAAAGATATTGTGGCTTAATGAAGTTACTGCCTCAAATCGTTTTTTGTTATCCAGAACCCTTTGCCTGCGGGCCTCCTCGTAACTGTTGGTGCTGTTGTAATTTTCCATCGACTGCAATACTCAAAAGACCTCCTTATTCTGGAAAAGAAAAGGGTGTTTATTGTAATGCACTTCAGCGCTAAAACATGAAGCAAACACCAAACGTTCTTTCATCTTCAAATCATATGAAGTAGGTAACTTGCTAATTACATAAAAAAAAATCAATCACAATAACAACATAACAAACTCAATGTAATCCCACAAGTTGGGTTTAGAGAGAATAGACTGCATACAAACCTTACCCCTGACTCGTAGAGATAGAGAGGTTGTTCCCCATAGATCCTCCGCTCAAGATAAAGTATATCCTAAGAAGTTAGCAAAAGGAACGCAGAAATGAGAGCAGTAGCAATAACGAATTAATGTGAAAGAAAGAGCAAAAGGAGATGCAGAAATGAGAGCAGTAGCAATAACGAAATAATGTGAAATGAAGAGCAGTGCATAGCAACTAGAGGGAAGGACAGTAATGACAGCAAATAATGCAGTAAATTGAAGCGCACACACCAAGCATACGTGATTACTGAAACCTAATAAAAAGAAAATTCAAGGATAGTGCTAATACCACTGGTAAGAAAGAAGGTCCAAGTATGATCACCAAGCCTATCCCATAGAAAGCAAGAAAATGCTCAACTACCAATTAATTTTCTCTGCTAATCAGTGACCCCCAAATCCTCTTATCTAAGGTCATATCCTCGGTAACTTAAGATGCACCAGGTCCTGTCTAATCACGTGCCCTAATTTTTTTCGACTTGCATTTACCTCTCCTAATGCCCGCTATTGTCAACATCTCCTACCTCCTCATTGGGGCATCTATATTTCTACACTTCACATGCCCAAATTAAACAGTAACCAATCACGGAAAGGAGAATCATTGGCGCTAATTAGAAGATAAGTTGCTCTACTGTTTAAAACTTCTACTACTTATAAATAGAGAAAGGCCAAATATCTGTCAATTTTTTTTTATCAGTGACACCTCCAAGACTACATTCGAACTTTTCTCCAAGAATGTTCTACATTGATAACACCATTAAACTGCCAACACATTCCTAAGCTAATGGCTTTGCAGTGTGGTACTATATAAATTCCAAAAGATCACTCAAGCGCTAATTTAACATAAAATCCAAGTATCTCCATTATTTATTTTTAAAAAAAGAACATCTAACAATAACTACTACTATAACAACTAATCCTCACTTACAAACTAATTAGGGTCGGCTATATGAATCTTGTTCCATATGGACATTTTTCATTCCATTACTCAAAATTTGTCTTTCAAGACTGAATAGCAGTCTTCTGACACTAAAGTTCTCTAGGTCATAGCAGAAACAAAAAGATCATGAATGATCCTACACAGAAGTTATGATGAATTCTTTATTACCAAATGGTCAAAATAAAACAACAGAAAAGCTCAAATAATCCTGCAAGTTCAACAGCATATGCTCCAAACAAAACTACAAGATTCTAACTTTCCATTGACATTTTTAAGACCACAAGATTAAAGGACATTTGGTACATTTTATGTATATTTAGTTTAAAATCACAATATTCAGATTCTTCTTTACTTTTTTAAACTCCGTGTCGGGTCAGAATCAAGCAAATAAACTGCAAAGGAGGGGGTAGCAATGAACATTGTACAAATCAAAGTTTTTTCTTCAACTTTAGAAGATCAACAATGTAAACCAGCACAGAGTAAAAATCAACATTCGCTGCAAAGAAAAATAGCAATATTTCGAGCAAGAAATCGGATGTCCTCTGCAAAGTTTACAACTTTACCCAACATTAGATAAACAATTTAAGATATAGACACTCACAAGTCACAATGGGAAGATTTCTTTACACCATCAGTGAATTTTAACCCGTGATAACATGTTAGTCTTCACTTTATCATATTACTAAAGCCTTATTTACTCTTAAACTTTGTGACTAAGTCAAAACTGAACAAACAAATTGAAATGAAGTAGAAACGAACACTCACTGCATAAAAGAACAAATCAAGATTTTGTCTCCAAATTTAAAATACCAACAATGTAACACTAGCCCAAAGAAAAGAAAAACAGAAAGCTATCAACATTCACTACATAAATTAAACTACCAATCTTTGAGCAAGAAATCCAATAGTAAAGTTTGCAACTTTCCCAACTCCCAAAATTAGATTAAGGATTTTAAGCCACAGACAATTCGCGTAATGATTTGTTTACTCCATCCAAGGGAAGATCTAGAGGGGGCTGAGGACTGAGCCCCCTCAGTAAAAAATTACATTATTTTTAGTTAACGTTTTATTAGATAAATAAATAATGGTTATCAAGAGATTTAATATATAATTACTTCATAAATGATTAAAAGCACAATGAATAAAAGTCTTCTAGAGAAAAGGGATATTAAAGAACAACAAGAAAATCACCAAAATAACAACAACCACCACCTAGCCAGTATATTCCCGCACACCGTGGAGTCTGGGATAGTAGAATATACATAATCATAGCACTATCGAGGATAAAGGTAGAGAGGTACTAATAAAAAATATAAAATATAAACTGGAATTGGGAAAAGTTGAGAGCAGTAATTAGCAAACCTGAGGGTGAAATGTAGGTATAGAAGGAGGAGAGACCTTCTGAAATTTGAAAAGTAGAAGAGAGGTAAATAGTATTGGCCGCCTTACAGCATTGGTGTTCGTATGCATACACAGAGATTTTGCAGCGGGGAACATTAGTTTCATTTTCAACCTGGATGCGGAATTGAAAGAAATGCGGAATTTCAGCGGGGAACATTAGTTTCATTTTTTTTTTTTTTTCGTAGAAAAGCCTCCTCCGTCTGTATAAATGATCTAGGCCTGTATTCGGAGTTTTCCTGCTGCGTTGGTAAGGCGAAATGAAGTCACCCTAGCCCGCTCTACCTCGGGCCTGGAATGGGTGACGGCAACATACATTTAACTTATATCAAGATACACAATTTATGATATATCACATATATTATGTGTTTAATTATATATCTAAATTATTTAATATATATATATGTATTAGGAGGAATATTTGAGTTACGCGATATATTTGAAGGATATCTTGACTTATTTATATAATCTTTCGTATAATGCGCATAAAAAAATAGTATCAAACATAATTTTAAAAATAAGTGGCATGATGAGTAATTGACACTTAAATAATATATTTTATGTAATTTTGTAAAAATAATACTTCCTCCAAATTTTTTATTTGAATAAATAATTTATAATATTTATCGTTTTAAAAAATGACTGGTCTTGCTATATTCATTAATTTTGCTGATTCAGAGAAGAAGAAGAAGTCTTGTTTGAATTAATTTTTAAAATCACGTGGTAATTTTTTAATTAATTTTTTTTTTAATTTTAATGAAATAATATATTTTATTTATTTGGACAATGAACCTATATGTAAACCACTTTTTATTAAGGGTGATACTATCCAAACTTAAGTTAACCCGATTTAAAAAATAAATATAGCTACGGCCCAAATAAATTGGACCCGATTTAATCCAAATATAAAATTAGGGCACACCTGTCAGTA
>JBDJHY010000096.1:1537991-1548839 GCA_039654485.1 Withania somnifera
TTAATTGTTATTTAATATTATGTCTTGAAAAATAGTTTGAAATTAAAAAATTAAAGTTAAGGATAAAATATGAAAAAAAATTATTGTCTTTTCTTGATACGTCTAAATAACAACTTAAAATAAATATCTATTTTAAAAATAATGAACAACTAATATGAACGAAGAAAGCACATGCATGAACGGTGCCGTATTCACTGAAGAATAATCAAATACATATTTTTCATCAAAAAATTATATATAAATATTTTAGCTATATTTCTGATTCCTCCGCTCAGTGACAAATAGGCAAAAGTGTTAAACCTAAAAGAGAAATGGTCAATTAAAAAATCCTATATTTTCCTTCCGTATTAAGGGGGAGTCTTATGTGTATATATAAATGCACATTCTCTGGCAATCTCTATACCATCTTCTCTTCTTCTAACACAAGTGAGAGAATTGAGATCCCATATTCTTATTATTATTCTAACTCTTATTTTTAGATAGTGACATAACATCAATCAAAGTCCCACTTCATTCTCTTTCTCTCTTTGCCTTTTTTTTTTTTTTTTTTAAATTTTTAGTTCTAATATTTGAATCAATTTGTAATTATAGTGACTGAGTTAGAATTTAACGAAGAATATTTTAAAAAAAATAATTAGTTTTTGAGCAAAAAATATGTATCTAATCATCCTTTTCTCCAATATGGCTTCACCCATGATAGTCGAGAAATATTGATATTTTTTGATAGTTTAGAAACTATGGAAAAAGAAATTACATAATTTTTTTTGTCCATCTCATTGTTTTTCATTGATGGTTAGGTTATATTTTCGTCTTATAATTTTTTAAATATTTTATTAATTATGATGGTCGAATCAGCTTATACCCCTCAAAACTGATAGAAACAAATCACATTACTCCTTTTCCTTTTAGTTTTGTTTTTACTAGGGTTTAAATTCGGATCCCTTCTTCATTATTTAGCTTAAGTTTTTTTATTTTTTTGAGATTTAAATTTGAATCTATCGTCATTTTTTATTGATTATTAAATCACACCCTCGCATAGTCACACCCTCATATGCCCTTAAGTTTTCTTCATTCTTCATACACAACTTTCTTCTCATGGTAGCACAGGAGGTGAAAGTCTGGGTGGATGAATTCTAACAAAAAAAAAAAAGAAATATATATATAATTTTCTTGACTAGCTTTTAGGTTAGGATTTGAGGACGATCAAGATCAAGTAAGTGTTTTTTTTTTTAAAACTTTATTTGTTGATTTTCTTTTTGGTTTTGATGATAAAATTTTTACTATTTGATGTTGACAAAATTAGTGAAATAATGGAACGTTTTTTCCTTAATGAGAAAGGTTTTTCTTATAGGAAGACCTTTTTCTTTACCTGAAAAGGGGCTGATAGATTGAGCTCCTGTTCTTTTTTTTTTTTTTTCTAATAATTATAATTATATTTTTTGCTCTTAATATACTGGAAATTATATGGTTTTAACATCTTATGTGATTTTCATTTTTGCCCTTTCAGTTTTTCTTTTGGTTGTTTTCCTCAAATCATTCTCTAATTTCTTGATATATAGCAAGTTAATCTTCTTTATATTGTTCCAATTTAATGGAATCTTTCTAGAAGATTGTTTAGCTACGTTTGTCCTTTCACAGTCGGAAAATTTATCAGAAACAATATCTCCTCCTCCAAAAAAAATAGGTAATATCTGCATTCGTATATTCGAACTGTATATGTTGCAATTGTATTTTTATGTCAGTATTTTCAGCTATTTGAATTAGGGTTCTTGCTGGCATATATTATATTAATTATTTGAAGTTATGAAGTTCTAGGTAATCCTATATTTTAATTTTGTTTGTAAAAATAAATTTTTCCTAGAGAGACATTATAAATATTGCCCTTTTAGGTTTGATTCAAGATATGTTTGGACATTACAAAATTTTTTGTTCAACTTTGTTTTGCTTCAAAATTTGTTTGGTTATTCATTTTAGCTAATTTTTCACTTCAACTTGGAGTTTTTTTTTTTTTTTTTTTAATTTTAAAATTGTTAAGTTGATTCTAACCAGTTTTTCAAGTTTCTTTTTTTTTTCTAACAAAATTTCAATATTTTTCAAGTGAAATGCCTGTTCAAATATAATTTTTTTGGTTTTATCAAGTCACTTTATAGATAACTACTAAAGGTTATTGTTCATATGAAAGTTGAAATTAGTAACCTGAAATATAAATCATGTTATCTGCTATAATATGTTAATATAAATACTTGTAAAAGATTTCTTTCATTGTCAATGCATACATAAATAATCTTTGTATCTATGTATATATTTCTTGAAAATTATCCATAGCATTGATTATTACCTAATATATTAGGGTTTAAATCATTGCTAGGGGTCATCTTAACTCTCTTTCATAATTGATTTTAAACTCCTCTTAACTTCTTTGTGTGTTACTTATTCGTATTTTGAATTTTCTCGGAGAATATATTCCTATTTTGAATTCCCTCGGAGAATTACTGGCTCCATCACTGCTTATTTTTCACTAGGTCCCGAGCAATTCTACCTTCTTTCCATTATCCAAAGCTCACGCGTCCCCTTTTAGAGTTATGATCAATCCCATCATTTGAGATTGTAATTTTGTGATTGAATTTGTTTATTGAGATATTATGATGGTATAAGAGAGCTTCCTTCAGTCCACTCATAGGTAGATGAAGGATTTGAATTATCTGCCGACTCATTCATTCAAACGCAGTAGGAAATCTATGGTACTTTATTACTACTGTGAATGTGTGAATGATGCGGGAGATAAATTCTTTCCTTTTTATCTGTGCTTGGACTGAAGGGAGCTCCCTTTCACCTTTGTTCTTCATTTTGTTTCACTCAAATTGATTTCTCATCCATTAACTAAGTTGCTTCTCTTTTCTCTTTATGTAGCGGTGGAGTGGCTCGCCTATTTCAGCGTGTACCTATTATGTTTATCATATCTTTTTACTTTCTTTCGTCGTTTTGTATCACTCATTATTGATTTCTCGCGCTTTAACTCGTTGTTTCTTTTTTCTTTGTTACGTAATGGATAGATCAATTCTTTCATGGGTCTCAACTATTTCACTGGGTACCTGCTATGGTTGTCACATATTTTCATGGAGTATTAGGGTAGATCATTTGACAAAATTCAAACAAAAATTTTCATTATCTCTTGTGTTGTACCCTAAAATTTCATGCCCACTTTTGATCCTTATATATATAACTAAGTTCCTTGAATGTTCAGGTGGTTTCTCTTGTTGCACCCTAAAACTTCAAAAGGTTTACCTTATAACATCTTTTGATACATGCCTAATTTGATGCATATATAGGATTTTTCTATTGGACAATTTTTGTTTAAATCATCTTCTAATGTATATTTTCATGTGCAAGTCTTGTTCTTCATTCTATTCTAATGTATATTTTCATGTGTAAGTCTTGTACTTCATTCCATTCCCACAGTATATATGCTTATAATATTTGTATAGAATATCAATGTGTTTATGTTCTTATTGAATTTGAAGGTGTTCTATTTTATCTTTGTACATTTCCTTGTTTTAGCTTCTCGTTTTATTTTATTTTTTCCGTGTGAAATTGTGATGTTGGATCAATTTTCATGCATTGACTATTAGCAAAATGGGAAGAATTACCTAACTAGTATTTTGTTTTTGCAGAAAATTAAAATTAATACCTCATCATGCATTGACTACAAGTGCTTCTCGTCTTTTGTTTTTCATGTAGAATTGTGGTGTCGCGCATTGACTATTCGTACTAGAATAAATAAGAAAAATTATTTAATATTTTATCTATGCAAAAAGTTAAAGATGCTCAACTCAAATCATTTTCCACTACTACCTTGGGTGCAAATGTGTGAATTTTATTTAGCACTCATTTGGTTGCTATTGTGATGTGGAAGCTCTGTGTGATACAATCACATCACATGTCTAAGGATATAGCAAAATCAAAATTTACACTTAAAGAGTTCAAAGTTTAAGCACATAGCCATGTTTGGGGTAAGAATTTACTCAGTATCTATTATTATTATTACTATTATATATTTCTTTATTTATTTTCCTTTTTATATCTAAAGTTTATTTGTAACTGCAAATGTCTAGGATATTTGCTTTTATTCTGAACTTCTTAATGTCTTTTTAGATAAAAGTGAATTTAGAATCTCGAATATTTGAAGTTGGAATAAAATTGATTTTGTTATGTTGGTGTTTGACATTACTTAGGTTGAAATTGAAGAAATATAATAGAGTATCTGAAATATTAAATTAAATTTGAAAAAGAATATTTTGAAGTTCCTAAACTTTATTATCTGTAAATATTATGGCTTAATATATTGTTTAATTACCTAAACTAGACACCCAAATTATAATTTATTTTAGTTAAGTGTATTTAAATACATAATAAAGTGTTATTAAGTCTTCATGAATTTTTTCAATGTAATTTTTTAATTCTTCATTACATACATAAGTTAATCACTTACAATCAAGGGCGAAGATACGTTATGTTGAGGGGTTCATTTGAACTTCATTCAACGGGAGATTATACTATAATATTATATATATATATATTAGATGTCAAATTTTTTTTGGCTAGTTCGCGTGCTTGATTTTTAAAATTTTAAACCTCCTTGATGAAAATTCTAATTTCTCCACTGTTTCAAATTAAAGAATCGTTTGATAGGTGGAATAAGATGGAGTATTCCATGGTTAAGTTTGGTGTTAAATCTATATCAGATTTGATTGATAGTATAAATTTATATTGAAATTAATTTATATCATTAATCAAACGTTATATAAATATAATATCAAACTTAATCTTAGAATATTCATCTTATCTCCTCTGTCATGAATTTATTTCATACTACTTCTCATGTAATATAAATTAATTTTAAAGTTATTCATTTAAAATAATTAAATTTATGTACCAAACTACCGCAGCATATAATTTATAGATTTAGGTTTGTTCTGTGTTCTTGCAGTAATCATCTTTGAAATATGTTACATTAACTAGTACTAGTAGTAGGGTTTCAGGGTTATCACAAGTTGTGGTTACTATACGGTATTGGAAATTGTAACATATTTATTCTATAAAAATATACAGCTATTTATTCATTAATTTATTTAAGTTTGTTGATATTTGTGAAGCTTTGTTCACGGAATATAAACTGTGTAAGTGGTTCCTTTTTTTTTTTTTTAAATTATTATTATTATATTAGTTTAATTATGTGTGCCACCCATGCTTTTTAAGAATAATAAATAAATTAATTTTAATCATCAGTATCAGTTTTATTAGTCTAATAAATTATTGTTTAGGAGACATACGAATCTGCCGCCTATCTTAACCAATTAGATTTTTTTTTTAATTTTTTGTTTTTATTTCAACCTCGAATATTGTGTTCTTTTCAGAAACTGTTGTCTCCTTTTACCCTCTTTTAAACCCTAAAACAATAGTAGGGTGCAATATTGTTTTATTCTTTTTTTGGAAGTCGATTTTCTTTTATTTAGGATTTGTAGAAAATTATCTTTTTATTTTATGACGGTAGAAGATAAGAATAAAATTTATATTTTATATATATATATATATATATTAATTTTAATTAAATTTTATTTATAAAATTATATTAAATATATTACTATAGTTATTGACATGCAATAAGTAAAAGCACGTTCATATTGAAAGGTATAAATAATGTATTGTCTTGTTGTGTTTACTAGTAGTTGTATAGGATTATTTTTGTAGGTTTTTGCTCTTCCATTTATGTTACTACTTATTACTATATGTGGCTTGATTATAATAATATATTATTGTGTTATAATAATATTTTGCTATTATTTATTATTATGTCATACTATCTATTATTTTTTATATTTCTATTTTACGTCTTATTGTTTTCTATTTTTATTCTCTCTAGTCTTTAAATTCGTCCATTTACCTTTGCACAGCCTTTGTGCAAAGTGCAAACTCACATTGTCTAAAATAGGTGATTGGTTTCCTCTTATTTAATATAGTTTTTTGAAAAATAATATGCAGATCACCCTGTGCAATAAGATGACTTCGTTAATGCATTCAGTGGCATGACTATATTGATGTAAGGGTGGTCACTTAAATATTTTTTGTTGAAAAATTATATTATGTGTATAAAAAATAATATTATATAAATAGGTTAAAAATAACTTTCTAAAGATACATTTCTTCCCTTCCAAAATACTCGGCTGTTTTTTTAATTTTGTTTGTTTCAAATAACTTGTTCTACTTATAAAATCAAGACTATTTTGATTATTTTTTTTTAGTTTTACCACTAATATTACATATCACACATTTTCAAATTATGAAAAATATTATTGTCAAATTTTTAAAGCTATTAGATTTAAATTACAACTACCTTTGTAATTTTTTTTTTGATCTTATGTTTAATGATTTTAATTCTCTAAATAAATACTTTTTGACTTTTACTCTCATAATTATTATTTAAGGATATATCAAAATGTCATTTAACCTTTCGGTTGAAAAGAATTGACCAAAACACTAAAACAACAAGGAGAATAAACCAACATAAAATCATAGTATTAGAAAATGTACTTGTCTCCTTGAACTAAATATATATATATATATATATCGGGGATATCTCTTAGTAATGTCTACCGGCTCCTCGTGATGTACGGACCAATTAGCACAAAAAAATTATTTGTAGATGCCCAATCTACACAACATGAGCTTTAACCTGCCAATTCTCAATTCAGAATAGTACAAGAGCAAATTATGGAATATGTCACTTTTGTCTTAGATTATCCAGATGCTTCTGTTGGATGAAATGTTTTGGCTCGTATATATCTTTACTTAGAAAAAATAAAAGATGTGCTTCAAGTTCTGAAATTGTTAAACACAATTCGGCAACACCAGAATGAATGATACAAACTCCACCTCCTGCTTTAATTTTCATATTTTTTGACAACTTTCAGCTATCTAAAAGTTACGTGAGGTAACGGAAGAAAGATCACTAGTTTTTACGACGAACTTAAACAAGTCTACTTGTATGTCAATCCTTTGAATTTTTCCTAATCAGCTTTTTTGTGACAAACAATGCCTACTTATGCCAAACTATCCTCAAGCTCTTCCCACTCAAGTTAGAATTTTTTTCTTTTCTTTTCTTTTCTTTTCTTTTCCTTTGATTATGGGCGGATGGAGACACCTTTTGAGAAGGAAGTTCACCTGAACTCTTTTCGGCGAAAAATTATACTATTTATACATGATTGATTATTTTTTATGTATGTATAGCAGATGTTAAAACTCCTTCGACAAGTTTATTTGTTCATTTTCTTATATCTTGAACCCCCTTAGTAAAACGTCAGCCTGTGGCAAAGGAAGATCCGACACATTCATCTTTTAGTTTCTAGCTCCACCACTCCATTTGACCCTAACAAAAAGATTTTTGTTTAATTTATCAACTTTATAAGAAAAACAAATTTTCAATAGCAAATTAATTAGAAATACTGCAGTTTGTACTTGTGCTTGTGTGTAAAGTTACCTGCATGTCCATTCTAAATTAATTCATTTATTTAATTAAAACTATTTAAAAAAACAGTTCATTGTGTAGTTCAAGAATGGGAAGTACAAATTTTATGTTGTAATTTCGAGTAATTTGTATATTATTTTAAGAGCAAAAGCTTAAACCTAGTGCATTGATTTACTAATTTCTTGTTTTATTTTCTTGCTTTTGAGAAAAAGGTTTTCATTGTGCCCTATTGTGTTTCTTGGTTTTTTACTTATATTTTACTGCCTGAATTTTTTTTTTTTTGGATGACATAATTACGTGGCATTGACCTTTCTATGTTTGACACGTTTATAATTTGCAATTTTAAAATGCATTGTGGTTTCAGAGCCACATAAATAATAAATATCCTTTAACTATTGTGCATTATTTTAATTAAACCAAAAGGCTATAAATGTATGTATAACATTTATCAGATGTATGTATCAAAAAATATATACAAAGATTTAATTTGTATAACAATGCCTCATTTGCATATCTCTGTTTTTATTAATATACTAAGAACAACTATACATTTATAGTTATTTTTCCAAATAAATAGACGTGTATTGATACATTGGCCATGTCTGCAGTCTGCCTATTTTCTTTCATAATCTTTATCAAGGTTTATACTTTACTATTTGTGTGTATATGTAGGTTGTGCTTTCAACGTATATTGTGCCCAATCTTTATTTATATTAAGGTTCGTGATTTACTAATTTTTATTTATATTATTTTCCTTTTATTTATTTTGGTCAATTTGCACTTGTATTAACGAATCTGTATATATATGTTATGTATAGTTGGTTCACTGATTTGTATCAACACACATGCTCAACTGATTTGTTGCATATAGTTCATTGTTTTTTTAAAGGATATATTACAGAAATATTTAAACGGGTTTTAAATGTAATTTAATGTTATAAATGAAATGCAAGATTTGTGGAATTCGTTTCCTTTATTTTCACGTGATAATTTGTATCACAGCTGATTTATACATCTTGGTGTTTATATATAAATTAAAAAATAAACAGCTATGAAATAAAATTAAGCAAAATATAATTATGTTGCTTAATTTATGATCATATAATAGCTATTTTGAAAAATCGAATCTACACCCCTATTGAGAAGGGGGGTGGGGTTACATAAGATTATTAATAATAACAAATAAATGTATTAGGTAGGCCTTATTATTTTTTAACGTGATATTCATGTATATATCTTTTCTTACATAATAACTATTTAAAAGTTTTTTTTTTCTATAGTAATGATAGTAGATTTGTTTTACTAACTCTAAGAAGGATATGAATAAGGAAATTAAATTCACTAATGAGGATTGTAGTAGAGTGTTAATTGGTATGTATTTCTTCATTCTTAACTAGAATTTTTGGATTTGAGTTTTCATTGTGAGTGCGGAGTTATTTTTATTAGTGAGCGACTTACTTTTCAACGCAAATTCACATTTAGTCGGAGGTCGATATAATAGTTTTAAAAAAACAAAGTGAATGCTGGTATTTAAACTTTATGTACAACATAAAACTGATATTATATAAAATTTATAATTTACAATAATTAATCTAATGTAAGAAGGCTTTTGACCATCAAAAAAAAAATTGAAATTCTTTTTCAAATTTTCAAAAGAAAATCTAAAATTATTTTTGGAAAAAGTGAAAACTGGTTCCAACCATCCTCACTTTTTTCTTTCACTTTTAAATTATTTTTGTTCAAAAAAGTTTTAATTTTTTATTTAATATATAACTTTATTTACATCATATTATATATTTTTAATATTTTTGTATATTTAAAAAATATATTTAAAGTCTAGACATTTACTGCAAAAAAATACGACCAAATACAATTCGAACTCCAACTTCAGAAAATTATAATTTTCATGGCCAAACGTAATATAAGTTTTTTCTCAAGGTTTTACAATTAAGAGCACTTTGTCTCGAATTTTACATAGAAGAAAAAAAATGCCTCATTTCGAATAGTTGAAAGGCAAAGCTAGTCCATTATTTCTTATTTTGCAGCAACCGTTATTAAGAAGAGTATTTTAAAGCTATTTGAATAATTAGAAGGCATATTTTAGCCAAAAATCCAAAAGAGAATAATTTTGACTTATTTTTAATTAACTAAAGGATATTTTTGGCCCCTTTAATTTTTGAAAATAATATTTGACGCCTTCCAATTCCACAAAATAATGAAGTTTTTTTCATTAAATAAAAAGATTTGCCAAATTTTATTGATAGGTTTTCTAAGGTGGTCGAATTATTTATCTGAATAATTGTGGTGTAGCAAAACTAAAGTAAGGTTACGTCAATTAAATTCGGGAATGTAAATACGAGTTAATTAATTTTCTCTTGATTTTGATCCTAATACATCACATGCATTTTAACCAGATTGCATCCATACCTATTCAATTTTGGGTGTGCACGAAAAGGTACTTAAATTTGTGTAGAAATAAATAATTAAATACACGCGCCCCACGTGGCATAATACAAATTTTGGAACGCCACATAAGATAAATGTGTCAATTTGTTTTAATTTTATACAAATTAAGTGCCTTCTTGTGCGCAAATTAGGTGTCATATAATCACCGATAGCCAACTTACAAAGGAAACACTTAAAACTATTGAATTATATAGGAATATACTGAAGTAACACAAGGATATAGATAAGAATAGAGACGACAAGTTTAGACACCGGAAAGAAGACGAGAGGGGTCAATAGGCATAATCCGTTCTTTCAAACCTCTCTTCCCCTTTAACCACGGGCCTAAATACTAAATAAAACTTTTTAACTTTTTACTTGGTCCAATAATTTCAACTAATTCACCACTTCTAGCCCATTCAGAACTTCATCTGGGTTGGAATCCTACTGAGAGGTCCACTAGATAGAGGATTGAGACAAGGAGATTGCATATATCCTTTATTATTTGTGATGGTAATGACATATTTACCTAGGATCATGAACAAGATTGCTGAAATCAGTACAACCACCATCCTAAAGACATCATCCTATATCATTTGGGACTGTAATACTAATCACACACTTTGGAACTGATATCTCTCTGGATTGAGACCTTTTTAACTCCCGTCAAAGACAGAGTATGATACCATTATTCACTAGGCCGTATGAATAACAGAAACCATAACCTCTTCAATGATAAGCACTGACAACCCCTCCTTTTTGAAGGCTTATAGTGAAGCAGTGGAGTTCGATATACGCAAAACCAGTACTAATACAGTCAAATGGGAGCCTCCTGATAAAGGATGCTAATGGTTATTGTTTAGGGAACACAGTTGTAGTAG
>JBDJHY010000096.1:1555239-1568176 GCA_039654485.1 Withania somnifera
GACTCATTCATTCAAACGCAGTAGGAAATAATCTTCGTACTTTTATGCTATTGCGAATGTGTGAATGATGCGGGAGATAAATTCTTCCCTTTTTATCTGTGCTTGGACTGAAGGGAGCTCCCTCTCGCCCTCTTTTCTTCGTTTTGTTTCACTCAAAACTAATTTCTGATCATGCTTTAACTAGTTGTCTCTTTTTTCTTTCATGTAACATGGAGTTCAGATCAGTTCTTGTTTGTGTCTCGACTATTTCACCAGGTACTTGCTATCTTTGCCACATCTTTTTGTATTGTGATTCTGTTTGATGCTTACTCTATATATTAGGGAAGATCATTTGACAAAAAATGTACAGTAAAATTTGAAATGATTTCCCTCTTAGCAAGATTGATTTCCAATTTTCTTCCTTATTGCAAAGATATTCCTTGGAATGTTTGAAGTGGTTTCTCTTGTTGCACCCTAAAAATTACAAATGGTTTCCCTTCTAGCATCCTTAGCTACATATAACAACAACATACCCAGTAAGTGGTCTCTGAGGAGGATAAAGTGTACGCAATTTAGGTGCATGTCTAATTTAATGCATAAAAGTATTTTTCTAATGGATAGTTTGTTTAAATCATCTTGTAAAGTATATTCATATATATAATGATATTCGAATTCGAACTTTTAGCCGATAGAGTCTTCCATAACTGACCGACCGATCAAACTATAATCGGATCCGTTGAAAGCTGACAGTTATTGATGGCTCGTAAAGAAAGCTAGGCTAGGTTTTCTTTCCTTTGAAAGGCTTATGTGCAAGTCTTGGGCTTCATTTCATTTCCACAAAATATATGCTTAATGTCTAATTTCCAAGGTTTTCTTCTCTAAATTTAATCTTTGTATATTTCCTTGTATTTGCTTCTTGTTTATTTTATTTTCTTTTTTCGTATAAACATAATATTTAAACTTGTTGAGTTCAACGTTTAAATACATAGCTAATTTCTTGGATAATAATTTACTCGCATTTGATATTTATTATATTTTGTTATGTAGGCATTTGACATTGCTTCGTAGAAATTGAAGAATAAAAGAGTACTTGAAAAGGAATATTTCGAAGTACTAAATTCTATTACCTGCAAATATTATGACTTAATTATATTATTTAATTTTATAAATTTTATTTAGATATTTGATTTACGATTTGTTTTAATTGAATACATGACAGACAGAGCGTCCGTCAGGCACTTTTAGTTTAAATTTTCACAAATTCTTTCATATGTATTCTTTATGTCTTCTTTACGAGCATCTAAAATATTAGATGATTTTTTCATCCGTTTTGAGTTTTAGTGAATACTATTACTTAATGTACGTTGTTGATGGGAGATAGACAAGCATTTCGTTAATGTATATTGTTGATGGGAGATAGACAAGTATTCAGTTACTTAATGTATATTGTTGATGGGAGATAGACAAATATTCCAGTTACTTAATATATATTGTTGATGAGAGATGGACAAATATTCCGTTACTTAATGTATATTGTTAATGGGAGATTGATAAATATCCCGTTTATTTAATCGAGTTGCCTGAAATATTTATACATATAGTCTAAGATGCAATGAATTCAATTGAATTACATGACCTCTACATAGATCATATCTAGGTTTCTTCTGTGTTTTCATAGTAATCATCTTTGAAATATGTTCATTAACCAGTATTTAATTATATTTTTGTGCTATCGGAGATAATTTAAATATATTTTTTGACGTAGACGTAAGGTCTTTCGTTTAAAATATATATTCCTTTTCTTATATATTGATATAATATATTTTTTTTTAATTTTAATTTATTATGATTAACTAGTTGGGTTTAGGGTTATAATCAAGTTGTGGTTACTGTATGTATTGGAAATTGTAACTATATTTTTTCTATGTACAGCTATTTATTGATTTGTGGAGCTTTGTTCACTGAATATAAACTGTGTAAGTGGAATTTTTTAATAGTTAAATTATGTGTGCCACCCATGCTTTATTAATATAAATTAAAGTTTTTAATCATCTGCTGTTTAATTAAACCAATTAGATTTTTTAATTTATTTTTGTTGAACCTCGAATTGTGTTTTTTTTTTCAGAGACTATGGTCTCCTTTTTACCCTCTTTTAAATTTTAAAATATAGGATCTATTAAATCGAAGAAAATTTTAATTACGAATATTTATTATATATAATTTTATTTTAAATTTTTATGAGAATTTTTTTATAAAATTTAAAATCGTAACCTTTTAGTCCGTAAAATTATAAAAATGTTTAATAGAAATTGCTCTGACTGGTTTCCTCTTATTCCCTAATTAAAATATTGAGTATCCACAGTATTTTTTTGGAGTTTATTTATTTTTTTTTATTTTTATTTGTTTATTATTTTAAAAATAAATTTTTATTTTTGATATATTAAGACAATTTTTTTTTTAAAAAAGTATCACCCCTTATAATAATTTTAATAAAAGTAAAATAATTTCAAAATGATAAATTATTATCTTTTAATTTTTTAAATTCGATAGATAGAGTTGGATAACTAGTTAACTGGACAAGTATTTTAGGTGGATCAAGAGAGTAATGTCAAATATTTTTTAATATTTTATAATAAAATAATTATATAAATTATTTATTTCTTAGGAAAAATATAAAGTTTAAATTGAATAAAACAAAAACAAAAACAAAAATAAATGGCAGGAGCCATAGCTTTGCTGAACTAGCAGCCACATTGTAAGTCTGACCTTTGCTCAATCATCATTCCAAAAATTATCAAATTGTTAAAATCCTTTTATATAATTTTTTACATTTTTTAAAGGATTAATTGCTTAAAATTCAAGTCTATATTTTATTATCTTAATCAATTACATTAATTTATTAAAACTATAAAAAAATTAGATTTTTATAATTTAAATTCTTCTCCTGATACATTCCTAAAACGTTACTAAATGTATATATGAATGTATAAGTGTATGGGTAATTTTATATAAAATATCTGTTGCAAAGTATTTATTTATACATATGGGGTAATGTATTTGCGAACTATGAGATTTATGAAATTTCTGAATGATTTGATTTTAATTGATATTAGTATCTAAATGACTGAAATTTATGAGACTTGCCTATTTTTTAATTGCAAGGTTTATATTTGATTAAGAGCTTACTTTGATTGACTTATTTTATTTGTTTTTAAGTTAAAATAGCTTTAAGCGCTTTTAAAGTAATTTATAAAATAAAAAATATTTATAAGTACTTTATTTTTAAGTCAGAATCTATGATTAAAGTCAAAAATTAAAAATCCCAACTTTTAGCTTTTAGTTTATAAATATTATCTCCGTCCTATAATAGTTGACAAGTTTGCATTTTTCATCACTATTAAGAAAAATATTGATTAAAGTGTAATTTGACTAAGCTATCATTATTTATTGCTTATTTTTAATTAATATTTTTTTCTCTTTACACCATATTCATATATCTATATATTTAATACTAAGGGTAGAATTGAAAGAAAAATACAAATTATTTCTTAATTACTTAAAATAATAATTATTTTGAATCATTTTTTTTTTCCACAAATCTGTCAACTAACTCGAAATTAAGGAAGTAACTTTTTAAAAGCTAACCCAAAATACACTCTAATGAGTAATGAGGTTTAAGATACATTAAAAAGGTTACCTAAAGGCAAATTCTCAATTTCGAATGGTTCAAAAGTAAATTATTCAGATGTCTTAGGGTTTTCGAGTATGCCACATCATATTCCAAATTATCCAGATGCTTACGCTGAATGAAATGTCCTCAACAGTTTTAGCTATGTTATATCCTTAGTTGGAATTTGTTATTTTTTGATGGTTGTAACAATTACTTCAAGTAGGGAAACGAACAAAAGATGTACTTCAAGTCCTTGAATTATTTAACAAAATCAACCACAGTAGAATGAATGGCACCATGTCCTCCATTTTTTCATGCTTTTTGAGAAAGAGATGAAAAATTATGTGAAGTAAAAGAAAAAAAAAAATATCGAACTGCAGTTGAAATCTATCATTTCTTCGTGATCATAACAATCACTAAAAGCAGTAGAAAAAAAAAAAAAAAAAGTGCTCCAAATCCTCTAATTGTCATTACAGAATTCAACCACACCAAACTGGATGATACAATAAATTCTTAAAATTTAGAAAAAAATAAAAAATGGATAGGTATCATTTATTTTAGCTCTCAGATATCCCAAACGGAAATCTCCAGCTTTTCATACTTTTAAAGAACTTTCAGCTACTAAGGAAACTAGAAGTTATATGAAGTAACATAAGAAAAAGTCGCCGATCGCTGCTAAAAATCGTATAAACCAAAAAAAAAAATATAAAATTTGTACTTATGCTTGTGTGTAAAGTACCTGCATGTCGATTCTAATTTATGGATTTATTTAATTAGAAGTATTTAAAAAAGCAGTTCATTGTGTTGTTCAAGAGTGGCAAGTACAAATTTTGGTTATAATTTCGAGTAATTGTTATTATTTTAAGAGCAAAAGCTTTAACCTAGTGCATTGATACACTAATTTCCTGTTTTATTTTCTTCCTTTTGAGAAAAAAGTTTTTATTGTGTTTCTTGCTTTTACTTAATGTGGTGGATGACATAATACGTTGCATTGACCTTTCTATGTTTGACACGTTTATAATTTATAATTTAAAATGCCTTATAGTTTTAGAATTAGAGGTGAGATATATATAAAAAATAAAAAAATAAAAAATTCAGGAGCCAAAAGTATCCTAAACTATTCGAAATAGGCCAAATTTATCATTCATTACATTTTTGCCTTGTACGTATTATGTCTTTTTTTGAATTATTTTATCTTAATTCGGGAGTCTATTAAAAACAGCTTAATCTACTTTATTCTTTTCAGACCCATTTGTAGAAATATACTAAGTAAATATATAGTTAAAAAATTAGTCCTGATATTTAAAATTTATGTAGAACATAAAAATTGACATTGTATAAAATTTGTACTTTTTTTAAGGTTTTACAATAAGGAAAGAAATGCCTAACTTCGAATAGTTCAAGGGCAAAACTTTCAAGATGAAAATTTGGATGTAGTTTTTAACTTTACCTCAGATTGTATTTACGCCCTCCAACTTTGAGCGTGTATAAGTAGTCACTTAAGCTTGTATAGAATTGAACAAATAGAGGAGATTGATGTAATTTGAAGCCAAGTTAATAAGCACATTTATGTATTATGCCTTATTTGTTGAACAACGGTTCTTGATTCATGGATGCATTTTATTGGCATAATACGTAAACGTGCTTTTGACTTAATTTCAGATTGCATCTATATGTTAAACACGTAAGCACTTAAACTTGTATAGAATTGAACAAATCGACAAATGCGTCTGACATGGCATAATACATGTGTGAAATTCCCATATAGAACGCCACATTAAGATACATGTGTCAAATCCTGTCAGTCAGACCAATTTCTGACTACCTATCTCTTGTTGGAATGTAATATATAAGTGCATTCCTTAGATGCTATGTTCATTGAAGGAGATACTACCACACTTATCAGTGAGACTCAAGCAACATTTACAGGGAAAATTATATGATGACCTATTGAAGGCATGACAAAAAGAAAACTTCACTCACATGTAGGATGAAAATTAACTTTAAAGAAAGCCTATGACATGGTGTATGACATGGAGAAATGAAGATTCTTGTAGGAAATGATGTGATGGAGATATGGATTACCAAGAAAATTCACCTAGTTAGTTATGATATGATGTGTGATTTCCACTAACTAGTGGCGGAGTCGGAAATTTGGCAAAGGCTATGCAGATTTTCTTTCCAGTTGTGTTAAGTAAATATCTATTCATAATCACTAACGTTTAACCTCTATACTCAACATAATGTTCCGACGAAACGAGTGTGCCTCTGGTCACCCTTTTGCCAAGGTGGCTCTGCTACTGCCACTAAGTTCTCAATAAAGGTGAAGGGTGAAATTATGAGGCAACGAGATTCAGTATATCCTTTATTCTCTATCACTCCGCTCCGCATTTGCTCATTCCGCTACGCTCCACTCGCTCAGCTCAACTCCACTCCAGCATCTGTCCCCTCATCTTAGATATGAGTCATGCCACACCTAACAGACAATGAACAAGTTTGGTGCACTGACTGATATTAGGTTCCATCCAATGTCTAAAAAGTTTTAAGCTTATGTACTCAACTCATTTTTGCAGATGATCTGATGATCCTGTACAAAGGAAATGTGAGTTAGTCAGAGGGTCAAGGTAGCATTGCAACACTTTTCAGACACTAGTAATCTGGTAACAAAGATTAACAAATCACCATACAGTAGTATTACTGGAGATATCATGCTTTGAAGACTCACTGGAAATGGACACTTCTCTAGTAAAACAGCTTATCAAACCATTTATCTTAAGAATAACACCAAGTACAACACAAACCGCAGCTAGTGCAACCATTATACTGAAGACATAACTCATATCTTTTGGGAAATGTAATACTGTCCTGTCCATACATTTTGGAACCAATTTCTCCAAAGATGCACTACTGATATCCCTTTGAATCTAGATGACTCCACCCCTAGCTAGAAACTGGATAGTGAACTGGAGCAAATCAAAGACAAAAAGTATGATAGCGTTATATTCACTGGGATTCACTCTCCTTTGTTGTCTTTGTACCCTCTGGAACAATAGGAACCGCAACCTCTTCAATGATAAGCATGACAAGCCCTCCTTTGTGAAGGCTTATAGTGAAGTAGTAGGAAATCCAGGTGTAGGGGACTATGGTAGATGTATTCTTTAAAGGATTGTCGATTGCCATGAACAACTAGATAAAACTGTTGGCACTGTTACAGGGCCTCAAGATCGTGGCAGAGAACAACCTCGTACCTATTGAGATCAACATAGATTCAAAAATTGCAGTATACTTTGAAGAATCATCTATTGTTTTTTGTCTCTGTTGGGATTTGAACCTGAGAATCACCTGGTGTTTTTTATCTCTTCTGAGATTTGAACCTAACACCTTTGGCATCATGGTTCTTTAACGCACTTCATTGATTACTAGGCTACTCCCTTGTGTGCAACAACAACTTCATTGACCACTAGGTCACTCTCTTGGGTGCAACAACAACGATAACAAACCTAGTGTAATCCCACTAGTAGACCTGGAGAGGATAGAACATACGTAGACCCCATCTTTGTGGGGTAGAGAGGCTATTTTTTATACTCTCAACTCAAAAATATGATAAGTGATAATAATAAAGTTTAGAAATGCATCAATTAAAATATGACTAACTGATTAAAATGGAGAGTATCAGAGTCTTCAAAAATGTCGACTATTTTTGTGAGTCTGAGCAACTTAGAATGAAAGTTATAAGTTGTATTTGTGCTAGCGAAAGTTGAAAATATAGAAAAGGAATTTACAGTACTATTGCCAATAGAGGCCAATATTCTGTTTTGAACACTTGTAATTAATCCAAAATAATGAAAGTTCTCTACATTCTCCAAATCCTCTTCTAATATTTTAACATCAGATAGCAAAATCCTTTATAGAAAATTGCAGTATCAAATGACAACTACTATATATATACTCTACCCTCTTGGCTCTTTCTTCTGTGTCCCGTTAGTCAACAGGACACAGAAGAAGTACGATGTGATATCAGAAAACAAATTTTCCCCCTTACATGGCGAACGTCAAGAGTCGACTTCATCGTTATGTTCGAGTAAATGAGATAAAAATTCCAATGTGATAAAAAAATCGCGCTTCTCTGGAGTTGTTAGTTCTCCTCAAGTCGATAAAATGCCCTAACATAATCTTCTGCTTCCCAAAGGAAAGAACCAAAAGCAACAGCTTCCAACACTAGCCTCTTCAGACTGGCCAACGATGTTGACACTTCCTCGTCGCTCTCATCGCCAAAAAGGGCAGAGCAGTGCTTCTTAATTACACTCATCGCCTCTTTGAATTTCGGTTTTGCACACATATCCTTTACTTCATGGTCAAGACTCGTAACATAGGACCTAAAATTGTCTTGCCTCTTCCCCTCGATAAGTGACATTGGACCGACTGATATAGGTCCAGTATCGCTTGCATGTCCGAGGAGAACACTTTTTTGTTTTAATGGCCATGACCTCGAAAATAAGAGGTTGCTGGGAGTTTTATCAAAACTCTGTTCTAAATGATACCTCAACGAAGCGGACTTCAGGAAGTATCCAAACAAAACCGAAGCAGCATAGACACGACGGATTTGGAGCTTTTGGACTTGAGTGAGGGCCCAATTATCTTTCACATTCGGCTTGTATTCCCATCCTATTTCCTTAACCATTTCGAGTACTTCAACGCTATGTATTGACTCAAGTTCCCAGTCTTTACAGGGCCATATCTCTAGTCTGCCATTGTACATGCAATTGGAGAGCTTAGGAACCAAATGCACTCCGATTTCAGAGAACTTGTAGACTATTAACATGTAGATAACATCCTCTACAGCTTTTTGACATTCCAGTTTCCTCAGCTCCGAAATTCTCCTGGCATTTCATCATATCCAAATGTCAGTAACTAATACAACCATCATAATATAGAAATCTGCATTCATTCACCTAAGATAACTGAGGCATTTTAATCCACACAACAATTGGTTCATTCAAAGTCTAACGGTTCAAGATAGTTTCTCATTTCCTCCTTTAACTGGAGGATTTTATCAAGACAGTTTTGTTAATGGATCAGGCTAGTAAACACAGGAAGTAACAAGAAAGTAAAGGAAAGAGATAAAAAGCACAAGATTTAACGTGGTTCGGCAATGTGCCTATGTCCTCGGAAGCGATGAGCGGCTGTAATTTTTATTATGTATTTTAGGTTACAAATACAGAATATATATAAGTAACCCTAGGTACAATTTACCAAAATTACCCTGTACCTTTCTATCCCTCATCTCAGATATGAGCCATGCCATACCTAACAAGTTTGTATATACAACAAGCAAAATTCAGCTTCCTAAATACGCCACGCGAAAGTGTGATATAGCAGCAGAGAGAAGTTAACATTACCTTTACACAAATTGCATAAACTAACTTTATGTCATCATTGGTAACATCTATGTAATGCCAGAAAAGTATTTCTGGGATAGACACCAATTCACAATTTCCTCTATCTGAACAGAATCAGTGTTTTACGCCACTAAACTATGAAAAGGTTAACTTGAAGTCAATACTTTTACTGGTTTGTTACATTTCAGATTGGTGAAAATATCCAATAAATCAAAGTTTTCGATAACAAACTCCACTCTTACTCAGTACCATAATATTTGCACACAAAAAGGAAGAGACTTCATAATCAAAGTACCTATATAACAGGACTTTATGAATGTACTACACACCAAATCTCGTGAGGGAAAAGCATATTAAGTCCTTCACCACATCAACAGAACTATAAAAATGCAATCCTGTTTCTATCAATAACTTCTATATTATCCAGTATGCGTTATTTTTTTAGGTTAGTGATCTTACTTATTATGGAAAGTTAATTTAGGAGTTCTATCAAGCAGTGGCAGGGGCTAGAGTCAAGAGCAATGGAGCCTTGAGAGAGTCGTAATCAATTACTTTCTTTTTGAATTCGACGAGAGCGTACTTGAAATTATCACGTTATATAAGTTAACCTCGACAAGGGTCAGCTTAAGTTGACTACAACAAACAGATAACTCTACATACTAAGCCTCACAAGGTGACCTGTAAATAAGCAATAACATGCTATGACTTGTTAGATAGCAACTATTGTTAGTGCATATACTTTAAACTCTTTCTGCTACTAGGCACACCAATGCAGAGAGTAACGCTAGTAATCCCACTTATCATGGACAATTACTTGAAATTATCTGACAGATGATCTGTTAGTGTAAAAACTCTTTTAAGTTGTTGGTGTCTATAAGTCCAACTCGACAAGAGTAAGGTTAAGTTGACCTGCAACAACAGATAACTCCACATAGTAAACTATATAAAGCAATAATCTCCTGTTAACTTGCAACTACAGTCAGTGTATAGAACTTGAACTCTTATGTAATATATGAGAACTATAACAGTATTACTTGCGTGTTGTGCCTATGCTATTGGGCAAAACAATGCAGACAGTTACTTGACATCATCTCTCAGATGACCTCATACTGTAAACCATCTCTTTTGGGTTATGTGATAGTTTAAAAACTCTTAAACTGTTAAGCATATATAAGTTAAACTCGATAGTAGTAAGATTAAGGTGACCTACAACAACAACACACAATTCTACATATAGGTGATATGATAGTGCTAAAACTCTTTTAAACTGTCTCTGAGTTAAATTCGATAAGAGTATGATTAAGTTGACCTACAAACATAACAACAATTCTACATATAGGTGATGTGATAGGGTAAAAACGCTTTAGCTCTAGTTTGGTACGAGGAATAAGAGATAACTAATTTCGAGATTAATTTTAGGTTGAGTTTATATAAAACCGCGGTTAGTTATCCCGGGATTGTAGAATTATCTTTATTCCATATTGAGGGTGAGATAACAATCCTAAGGCAACTAATTCTGGCATAACTTGTTCCCCAACCAAACGAGCCCTTAGTGTCTATAACTTAAACTCTATCTAGAATTCAGTTGACCAATAACAACATAAAATTCTATGTATAAGTATAACATGGGCATTAACAACTTTAAACTCCATGAACCTGTCAAAAACAGCTTAAAAATTAACTTTAATATGAGTTATACAATGTTTAGTATCTAGTTACAAGGGAATTTGTCTAGTATCTTATGCAGAATACAACAACAACAACAAACCCTGCTTCAAAAATGAGGTGGAATGCTGTTTCCGATAAGCCCCCATAAAAAATTAATCCATAAGATCAATAGATAATACAGAAAATAATAGAAAGTACCAAAACAAGACTACCACAGAATAATGCTATAAACAATTAACAATCAAACCGATGCAACACACTTCACTAAAACTGCAAAAATCAAACACTACATGCATATCACTGTGACACCTCATTATGTAGTATAAGAGATGAAACAACTAATGTCCGCATAACTAATAACCGCATAATTCTAACCAGCTACCAAACACTCGCTTATGTATGACAAAAACATACCTGTGAAGAAAAGCTTCATCAGAACCCAAGCTGAAAACACTACGAAGTAAAGCATCGTTCTTCAAACAAGCCAACTTAACCAATTCTTTCTCCACATAACCATAAAACCCCTCTCTGTCATTCATCAATATGCCACTCAATAACCTCCCTGCTTCGTTTGTGGGCAATAGTGGCACAGTCAATCCACTATACTCACAATTTCCACTGCCATCATTATTATTACCACTATAACTAGCCACCAAAGTCAATGATTTTCTCTTGCTCCTAAACAGACCAGTACTATGTAAACTTAATGAACAAAATAGTGGTGTTGGTAAAAGGGTGTTGTTGAATTTGAGTGATGGAAATTGGGATAGTGAAATCTTGAAGTATAAAGGGAGACAGTCCATTCAAGAAGTTAAACTCAATATAGGAGAAACAGAGGAAATATTAAACTATGTTATCACAGTTTAAAGCTTAGTGTACTATGATGTTGTAAAGTTTATATATAACAATTTGATTAGTTGTAGAGTCCGTAACCAACTCAATTTAGAGTAGTGATAAAGGTGATATTGAAAAATAATAATAAAGTTTATTTGATTTGCTAAAATATGCATGTATTCTCTCATTTCTTTTTGGTTGTTATATTTTATTTTTTGAGTGTTAATTTGATTAAATTTTAAAAGTAAATTAGATAGATTAATTTAATATTTTTAAAATTAAAAAATTATAAATTATATATATATTAAAATAAATTTATATTTTTTGACTCTAAAAAAATTATTTTACACTATATTAGAAAGTTATTTAATGTTAAAATTAATATTGGAAAAATTAATAAATTTTTCTTAATTTGCTAAACTAGATAGGCATTTCCTTTGTTTCTTTTTAATTGTCATATTTTATTTTTTCGAGAATTAATTTGATTAGATTTCAAACTTAGATTAGATTAGATTAATTCAATATTTTAGATTTAAAATTTAAATATTAAAAATTATATAAAAATTACTATAATTTGTGATTTTCAATATAGTTAAAAAATACATTTTATTATCTGTTTCTAAATAAAAAAATATTATGACAATTAAAAAGAAACGAAGAAAGCAAAAAAAGAAAAATCTACTTATAATATAATGATCTAAGTAAAATAAAACCAAAACAAACTCTACTTCTCTTATAAAAAATGCAAGTAACGTTGTGCACAATAAAACCTTATGGTCGGGCTTTCTCTAAACCCTGCGCATAGTGTGAGTTTTAATGTACTAAGCTATCTTTTTTTAAATAAAAAAAAATCTACTTTTAAGAGTGAATGGTTTTTAATTGTAAATTTGAATATAAAATCTTTAAAGTTTTGTAAATAGAATTTTTTTATTTAAAAAAAATATAAAAAATTATAAATCACCATAATCTAAGACTTTAAAACATCTAAACGATATATAACTAATTACGATTTTAAAAAGCTCGTAATTGACGGAGAAAGAATTATTTAAAATGAAGTAATATATAGAGAAAGAGTATTAAATTAATACTCTTTCCCTTTTCAATTAATTACTTTTTTGTTAGTCCTTCTTACAATTTTTTTTTTAATTTTAATTTTTCACACTAAATAATCTTTTTATTTTATATTAGTTACCTATATTTTTAGAAATAGTTATTTGAAATTATTATCAATTTAAAAAATTAACAATAATTTTCTTTTATTTTACCGTTACAGTAACACTTGTTTTGAAAGTGTAAACAAGTTTCAAAATAAAATTTTAAGGGGTAACTTAGCAAAAATATCATTTTTATTTAATATGATATTTTGAATTAATACTATATTAATTAT
>JBDJHY010000096.1:1586234-1600041 GCA_039654485.1 Withania somnifera
TTTATTTCAACTAGTTTTAGAGGTCTATTTTCGTATTTTTTAAGTTGAAATAGGCCATTTTGGTTCCAAGTTCTATAACACATCTCATCATTTTCTAATCCATGTAACCTCTTACCCTACTCGACACTTCCTACCCTACCTTCACATTCTATAATACTTGTCTAAATTATATATAAATATTTGTTATTTACATACTTATCCACAATTAAAACATATCATAATACATGAAAATTGAATAGAATGACCCTTATATAAGATTAAACACACACAACAAAATTTATACTTTTTTAACAAAATAATAAAAGTAAATTCAATACATTCTTACAAAATAAGGTCCAAAATAAGGTCTAGAAAGGATAGAACGTAGGCAATCCTATCACTACCTTAGAATAAGATTAAAAAAAATATTTTCGATAAATTCCTGATTATTTTCAAGAAAGTATTTTTCAAAATTTATTTTCCTTCTAACACACCTATATGTATTCTTTATTTGAAGTATTACTAGTTAGGTTCATATCACTTCAAATGACAGCCAGATGGACAAATTTTTTTTAAATAAGTGGTACTTGTGAAGAATTTAAGAAAGGGATAATTGGATAATGTTTTTAATCTTTTCAAGAGATTAGATATCTTGATAAGGCTATGCTTATTTGTCCTTTGAGAGGAGTTGTTGGCTATTAGCCTATTACTTTGGCTGACCTTTTTCTGGTAGGGTTAAGGCTATTACATTAGCAAGTACAAGTCAACATTTCATGGTTATATCCTCCGTATGATTTAGAATTTTAAGATCGTGAATGCTTTTTTATCTTATAATTTAGTAATTAATTTATTTTATGAATATTCACTATTAAAAATTATATTATTTTTAAAAAAAAATTATATACATATATAAAATTTTGATACAACATTAATGAATGATCGAGTATCCGGTGAACTCTATACAGATCTGTCCCTGATCATATTCTCATGCTTTAATTTTCTTTTATAATGATCATGTTGTATCAATATTTACTGATTTAATTAATTTTAGTTCATATTTGTTGTTCCTTTTATAATGAGGTGTGTTTTATATTTATTTATCTAATTAATTCAGATTAACCTCAAGTAAAAGCTATTAAAGTGAAAAACACTGTTTATCCAAAGTGCATTTATTTTTAAAACTCAAATTCATGATTTTTTATTTAAGGTATAACGAACACGTTTATCCTATTCTCAGGATAGAGATAGCCTTCTACCTAAAAATTCGTCAAACTCAATAACTTTAATGCAAATATTATACTTAGTGCTAAAAAGTTCATTTGATACATATAAATAGTTTATCGGAGACCTTAAAATTTAGAATTTTTAACTTAAAAACACGAGCTTAGTTAAAGATATCTCTTTATTTAATTTAATTATCGTTATTTATTTATAAATTATGAGTTCAATTAATTCAAATTAATTCTGAATAATCCTACTAAAAATGGATAAACACTAATCAATAACATATTAACAAACAAACAAATTCCAAACCTCTAATTAAAATCTCAATTATTGATTAAAATGATATCTTCACTTTTAATATTTTAATACAAGATTTGGTTATAGATAAAGATGGACAAATTTCTCATGCGGGAAAAGCTTGTGGATAGGATCATACAAAAAGCTTGCATGGGCTAAAAGTAATTATTTTTTTTTTCAATTTATGCGATGATATTTAATTAAAAAATATTAATAATTATATAATTAAAAATAAAATAAAATAAAATAATTAAATCATATTATTATTAAATTTTAAAAATATTATTCTTTTTGGAATGTTCTATCAATGAGTTGCTACTTTCATTTTGGAAACTTTCTAGTCTACTGAATAGATATGAATCTATATAATAAAGTTATCTAATTTTATATTTTAATATGGTTTGAATAAAGAACATTAAATAATAAATATATTTGCATTGGCTGCTGATTCTAATCAAACATTCATTGACCTTGTCAAAAATAGAAAAGTAAAGTATTTTTTTTTTTTTTTGTTAAAGAGATAATCTTAGGTATATTTTAACATCAAATTTTTCTATTACAGTTTTTTTTTTATATAATAATAATAATAATTTATTTTAGCAACTATATTTTCAGTGAATAAGATTACTGTTACGCTATATTTTATTATAATTTATTTTATATATTGTCCATAAATATTGTAATAAACAATATTGTATCATATGTTCTCTATTTTGTATTTGTATTTTTTTTTCAGAGAGGGTGCAATGATGAAAGCATGCTTATATTTATACATATTACTCGATGGGATCTGTGTGTTATTTTATGGTACTTCAGTAACTGTTAAATTTAATATAGATTAGGCATAATTATATAAAAATTGATATAAAATTTTAAAAACCACTATTGAATACCTAAAAGATAGTCAGGTGGCTTTAGTTTTCAGTCAAAATCTTAAAACTTTAGGCCATCACATGGGATGCGAGAGAAGATCTTCATGGATCAACTGGTCGCGAGTAAGACGATGTCAACATATGTGTTCAAACCTCCCGGACATCCACAATTCCTAAATCCTGAATTCACCACTGCTATCACTTATTTGTATTCGAATTTACAAGTTGGATAAAATCCAATAAAGGAAAAGTATAAAAAATACTCTTAGAACTATTTGAAATGGATCAAATATACCCACTATTTATTTTTTGGCTCAAAAATACCCCTCCCATCCAATTATTGGTATTTGAGACCCTTTCCACTTAAAAAAAATCTGGTAGGCATGCCATGTGGGGAAAAAAATATGACGTGGCCCGTCCACATCATCATCCAATGTATACAAATAGACATGTGGATGTAAAAAAAAGAAATTAAATTTCTGCCATATCCAACACACTCAAAAAGAAGAGAAAATAAAAAAAAATTAAAAAAGGAGGACCTTAAGAATTTATTATACACAGTCTTACCCGACATATTTGTAAGAAGCTATTTTCATGGCTTGAACTCATAACCTCCTAATCAGACGGCAAGAGCTTTACTCCAAGGCTCCCTTCATAAACAAGAAGGAAAGTAATGAAATAACATCCTTTAGTTTCAGGGATCAAACTAGCAGTTTACTGTATTTCTACTTGATTTCAAGTGCTGTCAAGTCCAAACAAAAAGAAAAAGAAAAAGAAACAACTGCTCATGTACCATGACTAGAAGTTCACAAGCTAATTTACAACAAATGCATCTCATTGTCACCAATCCTGCAGCAACTGACTCACAGGAAACAATCGGAAAGACGAGTCGAAACTACATCCCGTAAAATCATGGCTTTACACTAGTTTACAACAGAGGCAAATTCAGGATCTAGAGTTGATGAATCCAGAACTAGTGTTATCACATGATATGTGCCCACGTCTTTTCTTTTTTGCGTATGTGCATGTATGCATACTTCGACCTGAAAGATGGAACATGTCTTAGATCCGCCTATAGTTTTACAAACATGTGTGCAATATCCTAGTTCACAATGAAACTTGATCCTTGCCCCTTGCTGTCTTCAAAGTTATTCGAAAACAATAAGTTCTCTCGAATACCATCTGCAAGTTTCTGAGCCTCGTCTGATTTCAGCGGACATCTACTCAAGCTCTGTAAAACATTCAATCTTATCAAATGCTAACTAGCAACCTTAGATGAGGAAACCTTAAACGGAAATTACTACCTCAGAAGTCCATAGGCAATCGCTTGCTTTACGAGGAATGATATGAATATGGGTCTGAACTTGCCATGCCAAAAATGAACCACCGTAAGTACACGGATTCTAAGTAAAATACTAATTATTAGAGCAAAAGCACACAAAAGAAGCTGCTTCGGTCGATACTAGTATGACGCTTGCAAGTTTTAGGATCATACGTGATATATAACCTGGCCAGCCGCTGCCCCATTGTTAACCAACAAGTTGAATGAATCTGCATATTTTAAACCTGTGTGAGTTAAATCATACCATAATTTTATATGAAATTTGGGGTGGTTGACAAAGCATAGATGGCATCCAGATTAAGCCTAGACAATCCTGGTTATAGTTGGGAGTCCTTTTTTTTCAGTGATACACATTCCCCGTTACTACATTGTACATCTCTTGATACATAAAACTTGGGAATTACCTGCAGCAAAAAACTGCAGAATGTACTCCAAACAAATCGACTAAAAATTTACACTTCAAAGCATATAAATAAGGAACTTCATCGTCTCTGCGTTTCTCCTTTTTCCACTATGCCTGTTGGCCTTTTTATGGGTTTTCCACCATTTAGAGCTTGGTTTGGTAAATGTAGCTCTTATTGACCTTTGTTTCAATGATTAGTATGTTAAAGGGAAAACAGCCATCAAGGATATTGGAGATTTGGGTTACAGTTTAATTAGGCTAAATGCTGACTACAAAAACAACAACATGCCCAGTGTAATCCCACAAATGGGGTCTGTGAAGGGTAGTGTATACGCAGACTTACCCCTAACTTGGGGGATAGAGAAGCTGTTTCTACTAGACCAAGGCTAAACGCTGACTGAGAAAAGATTAACAAGAAGACATCAAAATCTCTAACAAATTTGATATGATGACTATGATCAAAAAGGTTCTAAGAAATTTATTTAATAAGCATGTGCCTGGCAATGCAAGTCAAAGTATTGGTACCATCATAAGATATTGACGGACATATTAAAGTACAACTGCGACAAATTTAAACTTGGTAAAGTTTGTTGTGGGAACTCAAACAATTTGAGTTCAAGAAGAAACAAAGGAACAAGATAAATTGTAGAATTGTTACGACCAGAGAGAAACATATATATTTTTTTCTATAATCTTTTCTTCAATTTCTTGAATTCTCCCCTCCTATTTTCCTTTCACTTTTTCCTCTCAAGATACTGAAGCGCTCTTCTAGGATGAAGACACCATTGGTGAAACACATATACAGCTCCCTAAACTTGGCAACAATTTTCACTTGAATACCACGATTAAGGCTTGTACATATTAGATACTTCAGCTACAGTTAATGTGTACTTGTTAAACTATCCAATATCAGCGACCGGTAGTGAATCAGAAAACGCTGCCCAATTAATGCGCATGAACTTCACCCACAAAGACAAGGCAAAAGTAGGGAATCCGAAAACGCCACCCAATTTTTGGGCTAAAAAAGGCTTTTGACAACAACAAACAAAAGCTTTACTATTATGTTTATTCAAAACTTCGTTTCTAATAGACAGAGGCGAATCCAAGATTTCTAAATCGGTGCACCACTAAAAAGTAAAAGAAGGGAAAAAAGTATTCAGTGGGAATTGATCCCTAATCCCCTAGGTAAAAAACTCAACCTACAACAAGGTGTATCATTTAGTCTTCTTATAGCATGGGCATCAACAGATAATATAATACCAGTTTTCAAAGATGTATGCATAAAATACCTAGTTTTACAGAAAGACCACAGGTTTGTGTGGCCCATAATTTAGCTGTAAATTCGCTACTGTCATAGACCCCTATGAGGACTCATCTGAACTTTTTGCCATCAAGTTTGGTCATCAACGTGCAAAGATTGATTTAAACAAAAAAAATTCAATTTTTCAAATTTGTTTTTAATTTGGTGCAACATCGAAAGATTTTCTTGAAGATTAATCAACTGAAAGTTTTTTCTTGAAAACCACCCTATCTTTGGAATTCTTTGTTGATGACCCCCTCCCCCCCCCCCCAATTCAGTGAGTGACATAGTTCTAGCTGTTGAACTTTATTCAATATGGTTTGAATATTCGAATTAAAAAGTATAAGTTTTGCAATTTGAAAATTGGTGAATATATGGTGGAGGAACGGAAGTAGCTAGTAGAAAGAACAAGGAAGGACAAAAAATGTAAAAAGAAAATGCTGGCACAATTCACGCACTGTACTACAATTAAAAATTCACCTCTAAGTTGCTTGGACTCGGGTGCGGATGTGCGATACGGGTGCGGATCTAGAGGTCGAATCCTTCATGATCTAAATTTTAATATCCGCGGGTACAGATATGAGTACGTGAATTCGGCTAAAAATAATTAAAATATCTAAAAGTAGAGTTTTATGTCTAAGTAGAAGCCATTGTACAAGGATTCTCGAGGAGAAAATATTGATCAAGAGATTACCAAAAAGAGATTAAAGGAAAAAGACTGACATAGAAATTTCTATATAGAAGTTATTTGATTTTCCTTGGTTTCACCTTAGCTTTTGTGTTTATTGCAGAAATTATTGTATCTGTCTCAAAAATTCTCCGTCTATTTTGGTCAAATCTTCCAAATCGATTGACCAAATGCAGTATGGATCCCACACCATGTCGTGTTGATACGGGTGCGACATCGAAAGTGAAAAGTTTGAGCAAGTTAGATTCACCTTACGTGTCATGTCAGCAAGTCGTGTCTTATAGGCACAATTTGAATTGGGTTTCCAAAATAGTGTAAAAAGAAGTGTTTCGAATCATTGTTATTTGACTCGGACTTATTCTAAACAAGTCGAGGTATTTCGAATTGTTTGTTGACACGGACAAATTGAGTTCATGTGTTCAATAGGGACAAGCTTTAGTTGAGGTATTAAAACTTGTCGCCAAGATTAGGGAGCCATACATGTATTTTGCCTAAAAGCTTTAGGTCCACCTCCAAGGTGAAAACTTAGCCTATGGATGGAAAGCTAACAACTTAATACTACTTGACAATGCTTAGTGCCAAAGCACAAACTTAGTGTTGCCTGTGCAGCCACTAGTACAATTGCCATCCCTAACCATTTCATTCATCTATGTACTATTTTCTGCAAGACAGCCAAAACTAGGTAAACTGATACATGTCTTCAATACTTAAAAGGGCTTAAGAATATTTAGCATAGGTGGTTACTGCTTAATTATTGATGTCGACAATCCGTAGCGGGGATCATCCAACAAGAAGAAAATGAATTTTCATGGCAATCATTTTGTGAATGCCTTCTCTCCTCTACTTGCACAGCCATTACCTTGTGGTTCTCTAGTTTTTCCACTTACTCTCTTTAAACTCAAAATTTTACTCCACATAACACAAAAGGGGAAGAGATCTTATACGTCTTGTAATAATGCATTATTACTCATAAAAAGCATATACATAGCTTATATTCAAGGGTTCGCTATCCAGCTAAAATTGCACCATTTTGAGAAAACAACAGCCCCTGCTTTTGGTAATTGCTTGTTTACCATTTAAAACAGCAAATACAGAGGACTTGATAGCAGATATCACGAGAACAGAAGTACTAGCAGCAGAATCAATACAGTTAGAGAAACATACATATGTTTCCCTAAAGAGGATCAAAGAGGAAAGAAAAACAATATACAAATGGTATAAAGCAAAACAAGCATGATTCGTCATCAAGACAAAAATTAGCATACCACAATCAGTGGCTTTCATGACTGCGCTGCTAATCAAGGGCACTTTTGAACTCATGGCAGCCACAACCTGCAATTATATGCAAAAGAATATTCATCAGAAAACTTGTAGACTAGAGTCCATTCAATTCAAAGAGATAAAGCAGAATTTTAACTATGACATGAAAGCAGGCGAGCATCTGGGCCATTTAATTAAAGCAAACCCAAAAGGTAATAATATCTTTCATTAGATTATAACATCGTCAAATTTTTATTACGAAATAATATAATTCTAAATGGTTACTTTAGCTAATGACTAAAAAAATTTCTAAACCAGAAGAAAAAAAAGCATGCATGCCACGCTTTCAGGTGTGAAATGGTAAGCACATCCAACTCTTCAGGTATACAATGTGCTTCCCTTATTCAAGGGCAGAAATAGCTTAAATCAACAGTTAGGCTGCTGCAGACATGTTATTTGAACTTTTATTTTATCATAACTAGTGTTAGAAATTATTAAATACTCGTGAAAGTGCGAAGAAGTCCAGCGAACAGGACAAGATGGTTGTATTTCAAAAGACCTGTCACAAACAAGACATAATTGAGAATGTACTGCTCACTGATGCAGCAGATTGTACTAGAACAATCGCAGCATCTCAACACAGACACGAATGGGGAAATGATTCATATCACTTGCTCATGCATTGGGCACAATGGGCAGGCTAAAAGGACATCCCAGTGGACTAAGCTCCCACTATAAGCGGGGTCCAGGGAAGGGAAGGGTACATGATGAAATGATCTTCGAAATCAGTCCATCCAATTATTGTTTCTGCTTCAGATCTTGATCCTGGTTGATTAGTTTTTTTTACCTCGAAGAATCTTGTCGGTCCATGGGCTAAAGGAACAGAAAGATCAGGGTATACAGGAGAAAGGGAAGAAGTAACAACAGTGCACAATATCTAATTAAGCAAAACATTAAGGTATGTGGCCTTTGAAGAGGACAACTTACTGATGGTGGAGTTTCTTGCAAAGAAGGAAAATGAGACTTTGGGATGACAAGCGAGTGCCTGCAAAAGCTATGTACATTATTGAACTAGATATATTAATACAAAAGATAATAAGGTTAATCACACTTTGTCAGCTATGCTTATTTGTTAAACTAAGGTGAATAACAAACTATGGATTGAATATTCACTCTAGAACGTGAAGCTTGCTTCTCAGTGGCAGTTCTTTAAAAATAAGTCGAGTCAACTGTTGTGTGACCCATATGAATTAGTCATCTTTAATTAGGTACACGTAAAAATAGAACTAAGTACACCTGTGGTCGAATTTATGTAGTCAAACTCGATTGTCATAAATTCTCCGTTTTTTCCTTCATATTTGGGAAATAGAGTAAACTGTTCCATTTATCAGGAAAAAAAGTAAAATGGTTCATGAACATGTGCAACCATACCTGTGCTTGTTCATAGCCTGAAGGAATAAGGAGACCTAGAATTGCTTTTTATTTTGGTAATTTCTTATTATGGTCTCAATGTTACAGGTCTGCTGGGATAAAAGATCTTCCAATGTCAAGTTAGCAAGAACATGTTCAAAGATGCTGAAGAAGATAATGGCCAGAAGAAGATACCTTACCCAAAACACAACGGGTTTGCATCCAAAATGCAGAGGCATACATCATCTTCATAGACCTGTAGTTAAATCAAACTGCACCCAGAATTAGAAAAGTAGCACAAAAGAAAGGCATTGTTCAACATCATTTACCCCTTCGATATCACAGAGTAAAGCAAATTTGTCCTTCTGGCAAAGAATAATAAACAGAGAGAAATACAATGTAAAAAGACATGACAGTAATATCCTTGTAGTAAATAGCTTTTTGTTATTAAGTCTACCTTTCAACAACTTGTTTGCAAGAAAATGTATAAGAAGCAGGACTTAGAAGAGCCTGTAAACATTTCAACTCTTTTTTTTACAAGATATCATGTTATCCGGGTCAGCCTGCCCACTCCTGAGCTAGCGGGCAGGTTCTGCATTCCTCAACTAACCTAAGGGAACCTGTTACATAACTATACTCTAGAAGACTTAGGTAGATGGAAAAAATTCAGTCAGTATCAGCTCTGCTGGAATTCGAATGTTGATTCCAAGGTCGTTACTCCAACTTTTTGACTGTTAGGTCATCCCATTGGCATATCCAATTCAATTATTTTTCATGAGTCAATCAGTATCTATCATTGTAATTACTTCTCTCATGAAAAGTCGGCAACATTTTATCACAATCAAATTCTGTCCTTAGACTCTGTCTAAATCAAGTTTTGATAATTACAATCAACAAATAGGAAGCTAATGAACATATTCTGCTATGTAATTGTTGATACTTAAAGTAATACAAGATTTCAAAATCAGAATTAGTAACTCCGCAGAAAATCTAGCTTGTGAAACTTGGCTTTCTACCTATATAGTTGTTTCTTCAAGTGATAACTCTTGCCGCAGCAAAAATGCCCTTGAGCCCAATAAATCCTAAAAGTAAGCTAAATAAATGAGGATTATCCAAGATCTAACCAATTCCATTAGGTAAAGGGAGATACTCCAACAACTCCTTCCCGCCATGCTCAGGAAGATGGACATCTAAAGTGTGAATGACATAACATTGGGCGCAACATAGGTAAATACAACAGTAGCAAAAGGTTCAACACGATTACCATATAAAGAAAATGGATATTGGGCTTAGCTTCACCGTAAAAGCTATATTTCGAAAACCATACACAGAGATAACAACTCAGTCCATTAACCAATGTGGGATACTCTAGCACTTGCCGCACCTACAAACTGGATAAGTCCAACAACACTGTAAATTGACGAAGAGCTTAATCGCTAACTAATAAATTTCACCTTTTCTTATATAAACCTCTTCTTTTACTTTTAAAGATAATCATGGTATCTGGACCAGCTAGCGCGCGCACCTTGATTAATTCTACACGATACATGCTACTTATAGCTACCAGGTAACTTTGCTCATCAAGGCTGGACAACTTATATAAACCTGTTCTTTTGGTATCCCATTCTAATTTAGTTAAGGATGTATTGGAAACAGTCTCTCTACCTCCAAGTTAGGGGTAAGGTCTGTGTGCACTCAACCCTGCCCAGACCCAACATTGTGTTATTAAATTAGGTATGTTGTTGTTGTATTCTAATTTAGCTAAGATACGCGGCGGTGAAATGCCTAATTTAGAAGCAATCATTAGTCCCGAATCCAATATACCTAAAATGAGTGTAGTATAACCAAAAGGGGATCATCATGTACAAGTGTTTGCAAGCCATTTCATTAAGTACAACAACAACAACAACATACCCAATATATTCCCATAAAATGGGGTCTAGGGAGGGTACGTTGATCCCTAAGAGTCAAGTAGAGAGGTTTATCCCTAAAGACGCTCGGCTCGAGACAATACAATCTAAAAATAGGCATAATATAATGAAAAGAAATAATGCGAAGTAAAAAAAAAAAATAATCACAGATGCAAGTCTATTACCAAATAATAGTACACTCAAGCTGCAACAAGCAACAAACCTCCCCAAAACTCTGGGAGCCAAACACTACCAACGAGGTACTATGACTCCTCAGACAAACAAAGCATACCAACCAACAAAACTAACCCCAACTTGCTAACTTTAATACTCATACTCCGCACCTCTCTATCTAGGACCATATCCTCAGTAAGTTGTAACTTCTTCAGGTCCTGCATAATCACCTCTCTTCAATATTTTTTTGGTCTACCTCTTCCTCTCTTAAAATCATTCATCGCCAATCTCTCACACCTCCGTACTAGACATTCGTGTCCCTCCTAAACACATACCCAAACCATATCAATTTCGTCTCCCGCATCTTATCTTCCACCGCGATCACACCTACCATGTTCCTAATAACCTCATTCCGGATCCTATCACATCTAGTAAACCCGCACATCCATCGGGATCCTATCACATTTAGTAAACCCACACATCCATCGCAACATCTTCATCTCCGCCACCTTCAACTTTTGAATGTGGGAATTCTTAACTAGCTAACACTCCGCCCCATATAACATAACTTGTCTTATTACCACTCTGTCCCATATGCAAGCTTCCATTTCATCCACGCGGCGCCAATATGGTGGAAAACATCCTCGTCAATCTCTCCATTACCCTAGATCATAGACCCCAGATACTTAAAACTATCTTTCTTACAAATAGCCTAGGTATCCAGTTTCACTATCATGTCCTCCTCGTACTCCACCTCACTGAGCTTGCACTCTGAACACTCCGTCTTGGACCTGCTCAATCTAAACCGTTTAGACTCAAGAGTTTTTCTCTAAACCTTCAACTTAATATTAATTCCTCTGCGAATTCCATCAATTAAAACTACGTCATCTGCAAACAACATACACCAAGACAACTTAGCGGTTCCATTAAGTACAAACTCGAAAAACCTCTATCCACTTATTAATTTGGCATTGTGTGACTAAAGATTTCAAACCAACAACAACATACCCAGTGCAATCCTACAAATGAAATCTAGGGAGGATAATGTATACGCAGACCTAAGCCTACCTCAGAAGGTAAAAAGCCATTACCAATAGAGCCTCGATTCAAGGACTAAGGATTTCAAACCCATAAATTGATAACAAAACTACCTCTACCAAACAATTCTCCTTTTGTGTATGGTGTAGTAGTCAATAACTACTTAATAATTGAAGGTGGGGTTTGTCTACACAACAACATACCCGGAGTCATCGAACAAATGGGGTCTCGGGAGGATAATAGCAATCAACAAAAAGGACGCTAATGAACATATTGTAATTTGTAATTTTCGATACTTATGGTTATACAAGATTTCAAAAGCATGGTTAGTCACCCTGCAGAAAATCTAGCTTGTGAAACTTGGCTTTCTGCCTGTCATGTTGATTCCTTATGATAACTCTTGATGCATTAAAAATGATCCTTGAGCCCACCAAATCCCAAAAGTATACAGAAACAACTCATGCCATTAATCAACGTGGGATACTCCAACAACCCATATCCCCATGCTCAGGAAGATGGACATCTACATTGTGAAGACATAACATGGGGCACAACAGAGGTAAATACAACGATAGAACAGGTTCAGCTCGAATGTCATTTAAAGAAAATGGATATTTGGCTTGGCTTAACCCTAAAAGCTAGCTTAGAAAGTGAAAGATCATCCAAAACCATATAAGGAGATAACACATTCCATCAACCAATTTAGGATACTCCTACACTTGATGCACATATGGGGTAAAAAACTCCAACAAATCTGGTACTTAGATAAGAGCTTATTGGCTATAACTAATAACACCCTTTCTTATATAAACCTGTTCTTTTTTCTTTTTTGATAACCATGGTATCAGGACTAGACTAACTCCATGGTATACCTGCTACTTCCAACCAATAAAGGTACTGGGTAACCAAAGCTTTGACAACTTATATAAACATGTTCTTTTGGTATCTCATCCTAATTTAGCTAAGATAGAATGCCTAATTTAGAAACAACCATGTTGGCCCCAAATCTAGTGTACCCAAGAGGGGATCATCATCTACCAGTGTTTGCAAACCATACAAATACGTACGAGCTAAAAGCATTACGTACGAGCTCGAAAAAAACATACTCTTTCCACTCATGACTTTGGCATTGTTGACTAAAGATCTCACACCAATAAGTCAAACATGGATAATCAAACCTAAACTACCTTTACCAAACATTCTACTTTTGTATTTGGTGTAATAGTCAATAACATCTTACAAAATTGAAGATGGGTTATGTTTAAGCAACAACAATATACGCAGTGTAATCGCACAAATGAGTTCTGTGAAAGGTAGGATGTACGCAGACCTTACCCCAGTTTGTTTAAACAACAACAACAATATATCTACTTTAATCGCACAAACGGGGTCAGGAGAGAGTAATGTGTGTGCTGACCTTGACTCACCTCAAAGGTAGAGAAGTTTCTAATAGACCCTCGGCTCAAGGCAATCCAGATCAAGAAGTAATATAGGTACAAGTAATAGCAGACACTAACAAGACATTAACTACAAAAGATAATATGATAGTTAAAAGTATAACATATAGTAACATACATTAAAAACAAGAAACTAAAAGAGCAATACTACAACTGCTACTATGGCCGAATAACAACAAAACACACTGCTAACTACTAACCTTCTATCAAAATCTTAATTAGTAAAACAAATTGAAGACGAATAATCAGATAGACCCAAATGAGAAAAAAGACTGTACCTTTAAGGCAGCTGTTTTGGCTTAAAGGTGTATTCAGTTTAGTAGTCAATAAGTTAAATATGGATAACATACCAAAACTCCCTCTATCAAAAGCAGCAATTCAGTGCAGTAGTCCATGACTGCTTACAGAATTGAAGGTGGGGTTGGTCTAAATAACTGAAAAATTAATTTTTAC
>JBDJHY010000096.1:1629796-1655398 GCA_039654485.1 Withania somnifera
TATTAATGTTTAATACAATAAATCAAAATATAAAACTGCATCCTAAACATGACAGGTCTACTAGATAGCATGTACGAGGGAAAAGAACATAGTAACAGAAAACCTCGGACAAATCAAAACAGAAATAACAACATAAAAACTAAAATAAAACAAAATAACATAAAAACACAAAATAGGTGCTACCTCCTGATGTGACGGTATTCTACGTCACATTACACACTTAAAACCCCAAAAATAGAGCATGTTCTTGAGTAATAACAACGTGTTTTAATGCTTTTGTTGAATATTTGCAGGGTTAAGTCAACAGGTGAAAATATGCAACACTTGTACAAGAAAAGGGCACTTTTAGGTGACAACGGGACGATTCGTCTAGGCTCAGACAAACGTCTGGTATCCAATAAGAAGTTCATTGGATAAGAGCCATACCAACAAATGATGAAACAGACGACCTTCTGAGGATAGACGGTTCGCCTGTTATGAATCACCTACTCAGAACTCCACTGGCTAAGAAGTAAGGAATGGGCGGTCCGGCAGACGGTTTGCCCATTTGGAGCCACCTGTTGACAAGTTCACTGCATTAAAGGGGGTGACATATGAAATTCCAGACGGTTTCGTCTGTCACCCGGCGGTTCACCTACCTGGCTGTCCAACCTGACGAAAGCCCAGCCCAAGTTGCTGTTATTACACTTATTTCTACACTTTATAAATAGCACACTTAGCTTATTTTTTAGGGGGGAGGAATTCAACTATCATTCTTTACGTATTATTTGAGACTTGAGAGTTAGGATTTAATATCCACGTTCCTTGAAGAATACAAGTGTTGAGTGTTTTGATCATCATTTTGCAATCAACTGAATTTTATACTTATGGTATGTTACTCTTTATCTTTTGAATTCAGTATTGTTGTACAGTGTCAATTGAAGGCTAAACCCCAACCCTAGGGTTGTGGGATCTATGGGTTAAACTATACTAGGGTTGTATCTACATGAGTTGCTGCATCTATTCCTTCGTATGAATATAATCTCCACGTAATAATAGACTTTTAATGGTTGCAAACACTAGAACACGCCTAGGTTTAACTAGAACTAACCCTGTGGATAAAACTAGGAGTTAGAGATTATGCTAAGAAATTTGGGGCGCTAACCTCGTCTAATGGTTGCTGCTATAACTAGATAATTGTCTTGAGTTACTATAACACATGCAATGCACTCGTTCACATCCTTAACACTGTGTAAAAGAGGTTTACTTAGGATCAAAGGTTGAAAAACACTTAAGTAAATAGCATTGCATGTATACGTAACTCTGTATTAGGAAGGATTATACAAACGTGAAAAGATTACAATCTGAAGGACAGTTGGACCATGGTGAATACAAACCTAGGTTAACTAAGCATTTGAGTAAAACAATAGTCATTAACCCAAAATAACAAAGATTGCAAATACACAAACCCCTTTTTTACTTTTTTGTTTGTCGCTAGGAACAAGCACTAACTAATAGTTGTTATTACTGGGCGTATATCCGACACCCTATTCTCTGTGGGATCGACCCCAACCTTAGTTGGGTTCTATATTTGACAACTAACCATTTATGCTTCAAAAGAAAGTGTAGTTTGAGTGTTATCACCCTGTCCCCACACAAAACCTTATGTTGTCCCAAATGCATATGTAAATGAAACATTATTTAGACCAGGGATGTGTACCGTAAAAACAACCTATGTTGTACCATGTGCCCCGAGACCATCCCTAGGTGGTTGTTCTGTGGTTTTACTTACTGCTCCAGTATGCTGCTCAGCTACCGTAGGTGCCCTGCCTATATACTCGGACTTAGCCAGCGTTGTACTGGCAGCACATATGTCTCCCTAGATGCCCATAGGGACTCTTCCAAATCCTTCTCCTTATATCTGATGCTCCTCTTTCACTTCTTCTTTCTTCTTACCGGAGTCCTCAGCGTCATCTCCCTCAACTATTAGAGTCTTGCCCTTGGACTGCATTTTAGCTAGGCTCAGAATACGATCCTCTTCATCAGACTCAGTTGGATCTGATGCTATCGGAGCACTTGGTTGATGGCCCTATTATAATAATGTGACATCCTCCCTTAACTTTTCTAGCTCAAACTGGAATCTATCCCATTCAATCGGTCTCATAAGGCGGAGAAGTTTGTTCATTCTTTCTTCTATATTATTTATGCGGGCCTGCATTATATCATACAACTCAAGAGTTGCTTTGGTTTTCGATCCATAAAGCTGCTCGACCTCAACAGACAACACCTCCAACTGCCTTTCATTCTTCTTTACCCTCCAAACCAGTTTTGCAAAATTCAGCGGGGCAGAGTCGAAAAGAGAAGGTGGAGGGCCTTTAGCGGGTGGATGGGTGGTAGGCCCTATGGTCTAAACTCACTCAAATCCCTGTGTGCAGAAGGCATGGAAGCTGCATCAGTTGGGTCTGTGCCTACTGGGCATTTCAAACCTGTTTGAGAAGTGGAAACAGCTCCACTCTTTTGCCTTTTTATTTCTTCTTTTGAAAGATCTTTCGACCTTTTGATGTCGTATCTCTTGAGGGAATCAGCACCTACATTAATCTTAGGGAGAATCGACACCTTTTCCTACTGACATAGTTCAATGATTAAGCAGAGATACGAGTAAGAAGTACCTTCGTACAAAGAGCGCATCCACATCTCTTTAGCAATCAGTCTGTCATAGTTCATCTTGTACTCTGAAATAAGACAAGTAACATGAATAATATCCTCATATGTTAACTTGTCAGCCCATGTCGGTTGGATTCTCATTCATGCCACCACCCACTAAAACTTTGATATGAAACTCAGCGACCTAGTCTGGATTGGCAAGCGTGGGTTGTTCATCCACGCTGGCTCTGCATCTGTCAGCATCTGGGAGAACTACTTTTGCTGAGTCTTTCGGTTCGCATACCTATACACATAGTCAGGGTGTTCCACTGAATCCATATAATTGTTCCGCTGAATCCATATAATCAGGGCCAAACAACATTCTATTGATCATTTTCTTGGAAATATCCACCTTCACTCACCGCACCATGACGGAACTCAACACGCACATCTCAAATGGTTTTTGGCCTTTGTCAGCCATACCTACTAGGTGAGCCTTATAGTTCGCGTAGAATTCATGAAATATAGTTGGGTAATATTGACCGGGATTGTTGTTCATCCAACTTAATTAATAGTCTTGAAATACCCGCTCAATTTTTGGCTAATCTGGCAGGTGTGTGGTCACGATCCTAACTTCTTTGGTAATATTTCTTTTGAACTGACCCTTTGCATTGGTGGTCAGTCCCTCAGTAAAAATCTTATTAGAACCTGGCACAGCCCACCAGGACTCATCTCAAAACTCAAGATTTTTGGTCTTGATGACCTGATAAATGTCCCCCTATAGGTGTGCATCTGGGCCTGCAGAAGGCATCGATATGGAGCTTTTTGCACTACAGCTACTACTGCTTCTCTTTGCCCCCAATTCATCCCTTGACTCATCACCTGATTCCTCATTATACAAGGAACTTATAGCCGATACAGGTCATGAAAGCTCAGTAGGTGGATGGTCTTACCATTTTTGTTGCCTAGTGATGCTTTGTTCTGGCCATCCTCCTCATCCCATAAACCTCGGGTTATACTACTGCATTGCGTTGCACCTCGATGTTGGGGAAGTTTAAGAGCCATTTATACTTGGTAAGAAATTGAACATTAGCACATAAATCATCAAAATAGAATAAGTCAGTGTAATCAGAACAAACAGTCTCAGATAGAAAGGTTAGACGTTTCGCCTGATAGAAGACGATTTATCCACCAATTCGTCCTTTTTTCAGCAGGTGTATTATTGAACAGATGATGGATTCGGGAAAGACGTCCAAGGTTGGACGGTTCTTCTAGTCATCTTTTAGATGACAGATGAAAACTTGGAAGATCCATCTCAGTGTAGACGGCTTGTCTAATATATCATCTATTTTACCTGAAACAAAACCATTTAAAACAGTCTACTTCTGTGTGGGCGATGAGCCTAGGCGATTCGTCTCAAGGGAGACGATTCGCCCAAGCCTTCACCTATGCACTCCCCAGTTCTATATCAACATTTTTGACAATAATTTCACATCCATACCAGTTTTAATATTATTCATCGCATTACCACACCTCATAGTTATAATTTAACCATCTACACCAGACCTATTTCAACAAAACTCCAACTAGTTGAATGACTAGTTTTGGAAATATTACTAAGCTTAGGGTTACTCAAACTTCACTCATCAGTAATGGTGCAAGATCAGACATTGACAACAACATACATAGAAATTTAAACATGAGACTTACTAGTATTATTGAACAGCCTACTTCTTGCATAAATGCTAGGGTTTGTTAAAGTACTTAGAGCTGAAGGTGATGAAGATTATACCACTAACTTAGGTATTTATAGCTTGATTTAGTGATGCAGGGAAGTGGAGAATTGAGTGGGTGAGTGGGAAGAGGAAAAGGGAGAAGCACGATCGGTTCTTTAAGTGGGAATTTTAAAAGGAAAGGAATTTGAATGCAGGGATCGTAGATATTTATATTTTAAAAAATGGGTCGGGTTGAATTTTTATAAAAAGAACCGACCCAATTTTAAATGCAATTTACCTAGGATAGAACTCCGGGCGGCTTGTCCAAGGTCGGGCGGCTCGTCCAAAAGTTTCGTCTGTAGCTCCTTCTTACCCAGTATGGTTTCATTTGGACAGTAAGCTTGGGCATTTCGTCCAGCCTTGGATGATTCGCCCATTCTTCCATCCTTACAGATTATCATCTATTTAAGCTACGTAGTCCTTCGCACTGACATCCAAGTTATCCTACTACCCATGAATACACTATGTATTAACAAATAAATGTTAAACATAATCAAAAGAAAATAAAAATAAATATAAAAATAAAAATTTTGGGTTGTCTCCTATTTGAGATTGATTTAACATCGGGGCACGACGAGTCTATCCAAATCACTCAGACTTTGTCATTTTTAAGAATGTGGATTGTATCACTGGGTAGTGTTTCTGCTTTTCCCTGGTTTAATGACGCAAACATTTTCCCATTTGAAATTTAAGCTATTTTATCGAGGTAGAATAAGAGTTGATCATTTGATCAATATTCGAGATCTTCATATTAATCAGCTGCAAACTCTCATCATATGATTCCACCTTCTATAGTACTTTTCCCAGCATCTCCTCTATCTTATAAGTGCCCGTCTCTCTATCTCGATTATTAAGCAGCACATACAATTCATTCTTGCTCTTATTGTACATATCTATATTCCTCTAGCTATTCTGCTCCCTGTCGTGGTAGACTTGTCTGTCATTAAAGTAGTCCTTGTTGGAACCCCCTGGTTCTGCATATACTTAGTCTCCTCCTTAGAGTCTGAGTCATTACGATCGTACCACCCTTTACCATAGGAAGCGATAACTTTTACCTTCTCATGTCCTCCACCTAACAACTGTTTAGACATTAAGTCTAATTTTGTTTTCACGTGTGCATATACTGGTCACGTTCCTCCTCTCTCTGGTGTTTCTCTGACGACATAGCATCAGTCCTTACACTACCAGGCACTTCTGATTCCTTGGTGTGCCAACCCCTAGTGTTCCTGGTTACTATGTCAATCTCCTGTAGTATTTATGCATCCGTTCTCAGCATATAGTACCCTCCATTAATTCCATCCACAACCAACTGTGAAGGTGCATTCAAAGTTCGGTATAATGTCTCCTTCAAATAGTTATCTCCCAAACTATGCGTGGGACATCGTTTTATCTTATTGTTTAACCTCAACAACACTTCATGCAGTGCCTCGTCATTTTTCTGTCTGAACTTGGTGATCTCATCCCTTAGCACTAGCATCCTGGAGGGAGGAAAGAACCTTTTTAGTAAAGCCTTTTTTAGCTCTCCCCAGTTTGTTATCGAGTCCGAGGACAAGTCGTCTAGCCATATTATGGCCTCTCCACACAATGACAATGGAAAAGCCTCAAGCGAATGGCATTCTGGCTTACTCCCTGAAGGTTGTACGATTTGCAGATCGCTGTGAAATTCTTTCAAATACAAATTGGTGTCTTCACCAGCTATCCCCTGAAATAACCCTTTCATAGTTAGAAAATGAATCATGGTCCTGGTGATATTAAATTTGCTACCTGGTGTTAATGAAGGTAGAATGATTGCCCCTATTGCACCAGCCTCGTCAAGGCCTGCCTCATCATTATCCACATACAACTGAGGTCTAGGAGGTGCATCTGGATTGTTCCCTATCAGCGGCTTATTTAAGAGAAGCTGTTAGGGCTCAAGCAGTTGTGCATTATCTTGCCTATTCATCCTTCTCGGCTTATTTTCGGATCAACTGGAAATAACAATACACCTGAGCTTCGGGTATTTGGCATGCACTACCTGTACCCTGAAATAAACAAAAATAATAAATAAAAGTGAAAACTAGAAATAAGACTAAATGACTAATATTACACTTGGCTTTTACCGATATGCCAAAATTTTATAAGGCTCAAATTACAACTCCTAAAGAATTATAAACGGTTGTTATCAAATATAGAACTCATAGACAATTCACTTCATATATATATATATATATATATATCAAAATGGTCAAGAAATCACATTGGCTCATCTTGATAATCAATACCGACATATCGCAACAAGAGAATTAGTTCAGTAATTTCCTACCAATGCTACCAACCAAATCCAAATGAGAGCAAAAAATGAAAGGATAGTTCTTTACCATTTTCACAAGCAATTGGAATTTAATTTCAGGCTCTAAAACGGGAATAATGAGATATCTCTCAACCGAATTATCGGATCCAGCAGGTTACCAATGACCTGGGGCAGCTGCTGGAAGTCTCTAGAGTACAAAAAAATGCAAAATACAAAAATGACCGAAAGAGTCATTACAACATCCACTACTAGAAAGGACTTTTGTCTTCGAAAATCAAAACATAAGGGGAAGAAAAGCTCGAAACTCTATGTTAGGGGAAACGAACTCCGCAAGAACCTGTCAGGCACCCAGATAGTCCCCAAGCTGGGAGATACCTACACAGAACTTTTACTGCAAGTCACCCGAAATACGCACTTTCCTCAAATACATCAAACTGAAAAGACCATAGATTTAAAAATGGGGTACCGACCTGAAGGTCCATATAACCTAAATTCAACATTTCGAAGCTGATTGAAGCCTCAAGTTCGACCTACCACTAGAATTCAAAATATACAACCTTTGATTTTAGGAGTGGTGTTTTTATAATTTGAATATAGGCGTCTTTTGAAAATATATGACTTTCTAAATACAAATTAACCAATAGTCTATACATATTTGTATATTTAAGGTATTTATTTAAATAATTAATTTGAAAAACCTCATTTTACTTATAGTTGTACAATTTCAAAATCTACCAATTTAGTTTTGGAATATATAGATATGGATGTAATATTAATTTACACTCCTACTACTTATTTGAAAAAGAAAATAAGTAAATTTTCATCATCCCTATAGAAAAAGAAAATACTGACAACCAAAACACTATAATTCTATAATTAAGAAGCAGGTAATAAAACTAAGAAAAGGGAAAAAAAAGATAAAAATAAATGAAAAACTGAACGAAAATGTTCAGCTTTATTTCAAAAATAACGTACAAGTTAAAAGAGATGACTATATATTACCTCTTATTTTAATACATTTAAAAGTAAATTTCAATTACATGCATACCAATTGATTATCCACATTTTGGTAAAGAAATAACAACTATAACGTTAAAATATAAGTTAATCTTAACAATATGAACATTACAAATTATGAGATCATAACTTCTATAGGTCTACCCATTATTTATAGATTTGAATTTCATTAAAACTTTACATAAGGCAGCAATAATAAGTAAATAATGGGGACATTGATCTAAAGTTCGAGTACAATTTGTGTACCGTTTTTCTTTTTTACTATGATAAATTAATTAATTTAATGTAGACATCGCTCTTTCCTTTGTCCTCCCCCTATTTTTGCCCTCTCACTAGTGGTTACTTCCGATCCGAAGCACCCCTTTTCCATTCTCGATCCAATAAGAAAAATTCAGAAAGTAATACTCAATAGTTTTATCTCATTCTTACCACGTGAAGTCGTCATCTTCGGTCAAGAATGTCGCATTTTATTTGTCAAATTAGGTTTTGGGCCTTATATGGGATTTGTCTTTAATATAAGTTGGTAAAATTAAATTTTATGTACTTTTCAGTCCTTATAGGTATTTCGATATTTTAAAAATAACTTTAAAAAGTTAAAATTGATTTAAAAAAGTTAAAGTAGGTATTTCCCCCAACTTCTTATTTTTTAACTTAAAAATTGTTAAAGTTTTGACCTTTTAAAAACTATTTAAAAAATTACTTTTTAAAACAAAACCAAATAGGCCCTAACCCACAACTCAAAAGTTAGCTTAAAATAAAAAAGGATCGTCTAAGTCTATATGAAGCCCAAGGTTCTTGTTCCGGTCCTATATGACTCAGATCTAGACACTTTTTATTCAAAATTCTACTATTTGGTCTGAAGAGTGACATTCAACAACCATAAATATATTCACAATCCCCCACCCACATATTCAAAGAGTGCCACATCAAACCCAGTTGACATGACTCTGTTCAATAAGTGTTACATGTTGCAACTTTTCCCATAAATTAATTTGATGAGGAAATATAATTTAAAATACTAGTTAAAGTACATAGAATTTTACTCTTAAAAAACGAAACAAAACAACTATGGGCATGAGAAGTACATCCTAAAATAGTTGGGTAAAAAAATTTGTAAAATTCATGACTTCTTACATGAGAAAAGGAAATATATAATATCAAATGAAATGGAAGGAAAGAATACATCTATGTAACTCTTCTAAGTCACATACTATTGTTTTAATACTTCCACCTACAACCTATTTGTAAATTATGTTGGTTTTTTCTTAATAAATAGGGCAATTAAATTTTTTAAAAACTATTTTAGTAATTTTTCATGCTTTTAAAGTAATATAGTTTTTGAGAATATAAAAACTAGCAAAGAGAAGTAGAATGGTTTGTCATATTTACACACTACTCTTAGTAGGTGGCTTTTGATTAAATTTTTTTCCAAATCAGAGTTTACCAAAAGAATACGTAATTTCGTTTTTATAATCTCTTTTTTATTTGGGGTACTTCTACCCCTCCACCAAACCCCCCCCCCCCAAAAAAAAAGGTGTAATTACAAAAAATTAATCCAATACTTAACCCCATATTAGGCCCATCAATTCAAAAAGATGAACATAATTTATAACATAAAAAAAATTTGAATTTTTAGACAACATTGATTGGACATTCGTTAATTTTGCATAGACGTGGATATAAATATTAGTCACATCAAAGCTGCATATGAGGAAAACCAACATCACCAGAAGGATGAAGAAAATATTTAACATGAAAGACAGTGCATATATTAAAACATCACAGTATCAGCTTTTACATCAGAATAAAAGTTTACAAGGCTACTTACTATCAGTACTAGTAGTTAAGCAGAAGGATTAACACTAACAGCTAAAAGGATCTTTAGCGGTCTAGCAATTAGTGCAGGTAAGTTGCCTGGTAGTGGTAGCCATTTCCGAAGAAGTTGCCATGTCCAGGAGGAAGGTTGTAAGGAGTACCAACGAACGACGGAATGTGCGTCTCAGTTGGTCCAGGATAAGCATATGGTCGGTCATATATGTACTGTGGATACCTATCAGTCATTCTACTAGGATAGAAATTCTTGTCAGAGGCAATGTGAGTGACTCGAGCTCCATTTGCTGCACAATTGGCACGAGGTCTCTTGGGTTGAGGTTTGGCAACTTCGGTTGCTCTTTTCTTGTCAGCCTTTTCTTTCTCCAGCTGGAGAACCCGTTTCTGGAGAGGATCCACAGGGTATTGCTCCTCAAGTTTATGGTCTTCAATGAACTTTATCACAGCCTTCAGTGCAGTCAGCTGCTTCTCATTGACATCATTCTGGAAAACAATACAACATTTGGTTGTTGGTACACTACACAAAAGTTGCTATCGGAAACAAAGGAGACGTAATAATTATTAGAAGAGCATCAATTGCATAATCTGGCTCACCAGCACTTTCACATAGACCATGATAACTGTGAAACACTAACACAAGCAAGCAGCAATATGGACAAAATAGTGAATTTCAAAATAGACAAAGTCACAGAGTACAAACCTGTGCAGTAGTAGGTGATGCATTACCAGATTTGGCAGGTGAAGATACTTTGCTTGCTTCATTCAAATAAGATTTTAGTAGTGAAATGGGTGAAAACTTGTCAGTCAGCCCAAATGCAAAAGCTAGATTAACAGCATCTATACGCCTCCCATTATTAACCAACACATCAATAACACCTGTAGAAATGCAAAATTTGAACCAAACAAATTTATAAGAATCTGAAGCATCTGAGCCAACCTGACTGACTTCCTAAACCCAAATCCAGTAGATGACAGGAAATACTGTTCGGTGGTAAAAAGCAAAAAAAATGGACATATTTACATGTCAACACAAAGACAAGAACAGAGAAAGGGACGTAGTTTATGTATGTAGACCACAGCTTTCCCCAGCCCCTGCTGAGAGAATTATTATGAATTTGTGAGCATTCAGTAGATTTAGGATCCAACATGCACCCAACGACATTTTTTAAGAGTCCGACCAACATTGCTCACAAACAGGCAAAACCACTAATGACAATCAACTGTTTACATATTGGCTTAGTTATCCCACCCAGGAAAGGAAATGAAGAAAGCCTTCTGAAAGCAAAAGAGATCAAGTGCAAAGTCCTCAAGAAAATGCAACCAAGGTCAATTAAAACATGTCCAAACAGAAAGTGTGAACTAGCATACTATCATGATAGATGATAGATCCTAAGTTTATCAGTTGCATGAGGAAATTATCTCCAGGTATTCTGACATCGTCTTAGATTGTATGTGTCGTATTCAATCATAAATGCATACATATTATATATGTATATACTGTATACATATGAATATGTGTGTGTGTGTGTATTACATGCAGATCTTACGGGCATGACATAAGATCACCTGACTTTCCAAAACTAATTTAGAAAGAACAAAAGTAGATTATAATGCAAAGTATAAACAAGCAAATTCTTAGAGTAAAAAAAATCAGCAAAATTAGAGCTTTTTGGTTAATATGACAATAAGTTTAAGTACTTTAATACAAAGCAGGCCACGAAACAATCTGGTTGCTAGACAACAAGATGAACAACATCATCTGCAGTCTTAGTGCATGTGGTCTTATTTTCAAATTCCAAGAAAAAGAGTTTAACAAAATCTCAGGTGATCCTATAAGGAGATAGTTTTTCGACTTCACTAGTTTTTTTAACAAAAGAACGTTTTATTTTAAAATTCAACCTTCGCAACATATGTATTTCATCTAGTTTCTAAATCTTTTACGTTCTGTGTTATGAATTCAATCTGAAATTCGTCAAATTGAAACCCCAAAACATCCCTCTCCCAAGAAAAAACAATAAAGGCTAGAATAAACTTGTAATAGAGGAAGTAAAATATGAAGATAGCATGATTTAATGGTCATATGCATCTTCCATTTAGAGGCAAACTTCATGTAAGCATGTGAAACCAGAGTGCAAATCAATCTCGATTTGACCAATAATGCTCTAACAATCTAAGAACTTCAACTTGTAGACAGAACCGAAATAGATGGCTTTTGACCTTACTAAATAAGAATACTCCTTGACCAGTCAAAGAACATAGAGAATGGAAAGAAGAAAAATTAAAAAGAACAAGAAAAGAGGCTATAGTTTTTGAGAAATCATCAAAAATATAAGCATATAAAATCCTCTAGCCATAAACTCAAGTATTTTCAAAAACCAACCTGGCATTCTCTCAGACAATCCAAGGGAACGGCAAAGATCAGCAGTTTGGCGACGACGTGAAACCATGGGTATCATCTTGTACAAGTCTTCCTGGTCAAAGTTGGAGTTAATACCAAAAGTAGCTACCAGCTGTAAGAATGCATGAGCCTCCAAGGAATTCCCATTATTTGCATCGATGTGAAGTTCTTCTAACTTGGGTTTCCACTCCTCAGCAATTGCTTTCGCACGTCCCTTTACACTTTCTGATATCAAACTTGAGATAGAATCCAATTCCAGGGTCGTTAACAAAATGCTAAGGCATTCCATCAGCATAATACAAGTTCGGCGAAGACCTAAAAGATTTGCATCTTTTTTAGCATCTGAAATTGACACTTCTGAGGGGTAAAACCCCTTGAGTGAGTCGAGCACCAGATGGGCAGGATCAACAGCAGCTCTTAAAGCAGGTGGAATTTCCTCCCTTACAACAGCCAGGTTCTTGCGGTTGTCCGAAATAAATTTGTGAAGGCCTTCCGAGTCCATATCTTGGCACAACTTAACCAACTCTGGATAAAACTTAACTACCACAATACTGTTCTTGAAAGCCTTCATATTATCCTCTGTATTCTCAAGTGGTATGAATTCAAGGGGCATTGCTTCAAACATAGACGACTCACTTTGCACCTCATGAATAGCACCAGCAGGTTGCACACAATTAGGCTTCCTATGCTTCTCCATAACAATAGTAATGGCAGAAACTGCTGCATCTCTTTTCTCTTGGAGGCTCTTAAGTGAAGCTTGCTCCTTAGAGATAACAGCAACTTGACGATTCTCCAACATCTTTTTAGATTGAACTATTTTATTTTCAAACTCCTTCTCTTGGTCTTCCAGTTCAGTGAAGCGCCTCTTCAAGGACTTCTCAAGTCCATGAAAGTGCTCTTCGAGTTGCTTCCATTTCAGGTTTAGCGTAACAGCACGATGACTTTCCAACTCAGCAAATGCTTTCTGTAGCTGCTGTATCTTAGAGGTTGTGGAATTCATCAGTGTTGCAACTGATTGCATATTATCCATCGTAAAAGTTCCTAGAAAATGATGGATTAACAAAGAACTTATTGATGGAATGCGAGAAACAAGAAAAAGCTCTCACTATTGTTAACTAAAACAACTCTAATTTTTGTTTTATTTCAAGACATTTATATTAGAAGTATAATCTCTAGACAATTTATTGAAAGACATCATATACAACTCCATACCTACCAATAAGAACTCAACAGATAAACCTAATTAAGATTTGGGGTTAGAATCTCATAACACAAGTTCGTGTTCTTATATATCTTTTTAAGAAGAAAAAAATTGGGGTTAGGGGATTACAAGGTGGAGAATTGAATCCTAACCAATAGGTTGCAACTCAAATAGCCAACCAACTGAGCTACTAGAATTCCTTGTGTTATTATATATCGACCAGCCCTTCTTATCCGTTTTTCCTTTCGGGATTTTAGTTTGACAGAGTTGATTAAAATGTTGCTTAAATAAACTCAAGGCTAATGGAGCATCTTCCCATGATAAAGTACTTTCTACTCTTTTTCCAACAACATCATTGTTAGAAGGAAGGCAAGATTGCTTATAACAAATAGGAACACACCTTATAATAAACACAACAACATACCTAGTCAGATCCCATTTGTAAAGATCCCATTTGTAAAGTCTGGGAAGGGTAGAGTGTATGTTGATCTTACCCCTGCTTTGGAGGTAGAGGTTGTTTCAGATAGACCCTTGGCACATCTCATAATTCCCACAAAGAAGGAAAAGGAAATGGAATGCCTATTCAAAATAGCCTTATAATAAAGTACCTACTACTATTTAATTCTCATGACTAAACCTACATGATACCAACAAGTTCAAAATACGCTATAAATGTGGCACACGAGATCACCCAAGGAATCTAAACCAAGACATTAGAAAGTCGGAATTTGGGCATGAATTATTGCTCACACTTCGTAAACAAAATAAAAAAAATCATCAATCGTTAAATCAACTAAACCTAAAATCCCAAACTAGTTACATGAATCCTCTATATTCATTCCCTTCTGTTGGAACTCATGTCAAAATACTTGTAGCTAATTTGTCTTGTAAGGCAAAATTAGAAATTTCCTAGAGGTAAGCTAAAACTCATGTTTGTCCTACACTAATATGCAAGTCTTCAACCTGAAAGAAAAGAACCCCTATTAAACAGTAGACCTTTTTTATTATTCTTTTTTCATCCACCCCAAAAGAGGAGGATCCATAGTGTTTTCACCTACCCTCTAACGTGACCCAAACCCTCAACCTACCTATTGATAGTAGAGGTGCTCAACCACTTGAGCAGCAAGCTTCACTTGTCCAAACACTATCCCTAATAAGAAATATGAACCCAAAAAAGAAAAAAGACATTTCATTGATTCTCCTCCCTTTTCAATTTATTTGTATTACTTATTAATCCATTTCATAAAGACGTTTCTTTACTTCTTTCCAGCAACTCTTTAATTTCAATTTTATACATGATATGTTTACAACCACAATATTAAAGGATATTTTGATACACTTTACATATCTTTTACCCCTCTGTCCCATTTTATGTGAAAACCTTTCCTTTTAGTCCGTCCCCCAAAAAATGTCTATCCTACTATAATAAGAAACAACTTAACTTTAGAATTCCTCATTTACCCTTGATAAAACGATTTACCACCACACAAAAATCTAAGAATTGTTTTACACCACAAATTCCAAAAGTTTTCCTTAAACTTTGTGCCAAGTCAAACGGTGCAACACAAAATGGGTCGAAGGAAGTAATTTAAGACCACACAAAAGTTAACATGCAGCACATGGCTAATTACTTAGTTAACATGCAGCACATGGCTAATTACTAAACGACACAAAGCTAACTGCTGAGTGTAAAAATGCACTCCTAATATCTCGGAGACCTAAGTAAACATCAAAACAAAGATATTCAATCGCAAAAAGAATGAGCTAAACAACAACAAAATCATCAAAATGAACATTTAAAAAACCTAGTACACTAGCTACTTAAGCTCAAATGAGCATTTAAAACATTAAAAAAAGAATTGAAAATTACAGGAAAAAAGGTCGATTGTAGCTAAACAAAAAAAATATCAACAAAATGAACATGGAAAAAAACTACTAAACAAGCTAATTAAGCTCAAAGTAGCAATTTAAATCAGTAAGAAATTTCTACAAAATTTTGTAAATTAAAGCAAAAAAAAAAAAAAAAAAGATATTCAGATTACAAACAGAATTAAGCTAAAACAAAAAATAACTAAATAAACTTGTAAAAAAAGTCATTACACTAGCTAATTAACCTCGATTGGCATTTAAATCAGTACAGAAATTTAACAATTTTTTTGCAAATTACAGCAAAAAAGGGGTAGAAATTAAAAAAATGAACATGTATAAAAGCTATTAAACAAGCTAATGAACATGTAATCATCATTCAAATCACTATTAAATTTCCACAAAATTTTGTAAATTACAGCAAAAAAAAGAAAGAAAAAGTGTAAAAATTAACGAAATGAACATGTACAAAAGTTATTAAACTAACTAATTGCCCTCAAATTAGCATTTAAAGCAGCAAAAACTCGACAAAATTCTGTAAACTACAATTTTAAAAAAAAAGAAAAAAAAAAGAAGAGTTAAATGTGTTGATAAGAAAAAAGTTGAAGGTAAAAAGCAACTAATTAAGCTCAAATGAGTATTTAAACTAAAAAAATCACAAATTTTGTAAATTACAGCAAAAAAAATGATATTCAGATCGCAAACAGGATTAAGCTAAACAAAAAAAAAATGAACATGTAAAAAAAGCTATTAGACTACCTAATTAACCTCAAATTAGCATTTAAAGCACTAATAAATTCCACAAGTTTTGTAAACTACAATAAAAAAGAAAAAAACAACAACATGAACATGTAGAAAAGCTATTAAAATACCTAATTAACCTCAAATAGCATTTAAAGCATAAAGGTTCCACAAAAGTTTGTAAATAACAGCAAAAGAAAAAAAGAAAGAAAAAGTGTAAAAATTAACAAAATGAACATGTACAAAAGCCATTAAACCAGCTAATTGGCCACAAATGAGCATCAAAATCAGTAAAAAAAATCACAAAAGAATTGTAAATTACAGCAAAAAAAAAAGAAAGAAAAAAGGGAAAAAGGGTAGATTGTAGCTAAACAAAAAAAAAATCAACAGAATGAACATGTAAACAAACTACTAAACAAGCTAATTAAGCTCAAATTAGCATTTAAAGTAGCAAAAACTCCACAAACTTTTGTAAATTACAGCAAAAAAAAAAATGGTAAAATGAGTTGATAAGCAAAAACTTGAAGGTAAAAAAGCAGCTTACACGTAAAGATCTGGCATAGAGAAAAAATAAAGTATCGGCGGCGGCGGCGAATTTCGCCGGAGAAATTAGGTCATTTTTTCTGGTAACGAGGGTTTGAGATAAAGAGGAAAGTGAAAAAATGGGAATGTTGACTGCTATTTTACGACAGTTTCTGAGAGTCTCCCACATTCAGCAGCCTTTTGTTCACTACCCACTTTGGCGTTTGGGAATAAGTTTTTCTGAATTAATTATTTTAAAATTAGTTATTCAATATTTAATTATTTTATTTTTAATAAGAGATAAAATAATTTTATAATTTTAAGATAATTAATTTCAAGATTTCTTATTTTGTATTTTATCCTCAATCAAATGTGACATATAAATTTATTTTAAAAATAATTTTAAAATTAATATTTTTATCCTTCGTACCAAACGACCTTTAAATTCTTTTATTACCACATCCCCTTTTTTATGGGCGAGGGGGAGGGTAATTCAATATTCATATTAAGCTTGATTTTGATTAAATTTAAATTTATATTTTAATATTGGATGATTTAAAGCATGTAGTACTGCTTTAATATAACTGATAATACATTTTAGATTAATTTTATATAAAAAAAAATTTAAATTTTATTATTGTTTTGCTCAATTAAAATTTTTTAAAAATATTATCAAAAATATCATATCATTTTGACTTAAATTTTATTTTCCCCAATCAAATTGAGGTAGCAAGTTCGTTTTCTTATTTATTTTTTATCTCAATTTAATATACTATTAATTTTATTATATTATTTTTTAACAATGTAATATAATCAAAATAAAGGAGAAAATAGTTAATTAAAATAAGAATTATTACATTAATTTATTTATTATTCCAAACATAATAAATAAAAAAAATAAAAAATTAAGTTAAAATAATAGCAAAATAGAGCTATTGATTTGATGTTGTCAATAATAAATAAGAAAAGAAAAGAAAGTCTTTGTCTCGATTCTTGAAACTGCATAAATTATTATTACATAAAAAGAACTTCTCCATTAAAAAGTAACAAATGAGGCTCACATTTTTAAATATACACTTGATTTTTAATTTTATTATAATTTCTACAACAACAATTATTTTGAGAAATTTTTCATTTTTTTTAGATGATATATAATTATTTTAAGTTAGATATTTTTTTTAATTGAAAATTTTGTCTTGGTAACCTAAATACAAGAAGACTTAGAAAAAACAAATATTATGTATAACTTAAAAAATATTACATAGATTATACATGAAAGGTTTAAATTATCAATGAAAAAATAGACGTTACGTATGAGAGAGATTTATATTATAAATCGAGGTGAAAGTTTATTTTATAAAGCATGACGAATGTAAATATTTCAAATATTATAATTATATTTAAATAAATGAAATAAAAATTAATTTCATCATTACTATTTAAAAAAAAAAGAAATAGAACCGGGAATGCAAGACCTTTATGACTATTGAGAAAGATTTAGATTCTCCTACAATTTCATTTTGATCATTAATTATACAATTATAATTTTATCCTTAAATGAAGTTAGAATTACGAAAATACCTTTGGTCGTCCTAAATTAAGGTGAAAGTTTATTTTTTAAATTATGGGGGATGAAAATACTTTTAACATTATAATTATATTTACACAAATGAAATAAAAAATAATTTTATAATTATTATATTTTTTAAAAGGAATAGAAGTGTGTATGCATTATGACTATTGAGAAAAAATTGGATTTTTTTATAATTTTATTTTGATCATTAATTATACAATTATTATTTTAGCCTTAAATATAGTTAGAATCACGAAAATGTCCTTGATCGTCTTTCTCATGATCCTTCTATATAATAAAAAAATAAATTACCCAATGAAGAGGACCAAAACCTTGTACCTTTCTTTCTAAATTGGAGGTGGTTCGAGCTACATCTTTTAATTCGGCCATTCTTAGTATTATTATGGGTAGGGCGAAGTTGAGTTAGAAGGTTTTGATGACTTGAAAAATGAGATTTAAAAGGAAGAGAAGGCAGCCCTCGACTCCATCATTCAATTCGCATGGTTGTGTTATTAAAGTAACTTTGTAAATTTTGTGTATTCGTTGGATGACAACATTTTCGAATGGGAGAGCATTGAAGTTGCATTATCTTAGATAACTATTAGACGAAACTTGAGGGAAATCTATGGGAGGAGATCCTCTCCCACTAATGAACATTATAGGTCTCGTCACACTAAATATCGATATTTGTTCTTAGTATTAGTAATAATCAAATTTAAAATTTTAAAGCATTGGTAATAAGATCGGTTTAGTAAAATATAACTCCAATTAAAAATTTTATTTTCTTAAGGGATGCGTCATATTAAGAAGGGTCAAGTAATATGATACGCATGAAATAAGAGAATGGGAAAAGACAAAAATATATGTACATGCATGTACATACATAGTCATACGTTTAATGCATATAATATTAAAATAACGATCCTAAAATAGCATTAAATTTTGTGACAAATTCATAAAAGTATTATTTTACTTATAATGTTAATGAAACTTAAATAAAAAGTTATTAATACCTAGGTTAGACATTTCTGCGGATGCCCTGCAGGAGCAACCTCAATTGCCATACCCAGACGCCAGTCTCTAGAAGCTTCTTGAATGTTTAATTTTAAAAATTAAATTATTTATAATATAAAGAGGTATTACATAAATATATTTAATATAATAAGGGTAAAATGACATTGCATAGGATAAATGGGGGAGTTTGATTATTGTTCAAAGTTGAGGAGGGAGTGTGATTTTTAAAGCAATGTTGAGGGATGAAAATGATTTTCGCTCTATAATAATGAATGGCACACTACTATAGGAGTCAATTATTCCTTTTACATTAGTTTTCGAAATTATATTTCATATTATTTTTCTCTTATGCGCGAGACATACAAGGGGTCGCAATGTATAACTCAAGAAACTCTCCAGATACAAACAGAGGGTTATGATACATAACTTGGGCATAATACATAACTCACATAACCTTACAGATACATACGGACACATCTTAGACACGCAATACATTATGTAGTCGTGATATTATATGATGTATCATGGGTCGTTAAGTTATGATCGTGATTAAAAAGAGTTGTATATTTTATTTTTTTTAAATGGTGGATAAAATGTAAATATAATAAGAATATTTGGTTAATATATAATTTATCTGTTAAAATTTTAATTTTCTGAACTCTAAGTCTTAAAATAAATATTTCAAGTAATAAAAAGTGGGTTTTAAGTTCAATATTATATACGTCTTTAATTGATCTCCTAGAATAAATATACTATTTAAGCAAAAGCTACTAGGTTTGATTAAATTCATATCAGAGCTTCTAATTTTGATCGAAATTTTGAGTTCATAGATTCTAATTAAAAAAACAAAGAAAGTTACAAATTCTATAATGACCCATCCCATCGAAATATCTTCCAGCTTGTTTTTACAATGTCTGGACCCTATTTGTAAAAGTTGAAATTTTTTACAGCCAGCATAGCGTCGACCAGAGTTTCGGTGAACTGCAGAGCTTCCAAATATTAGACAAGTGCCTAGATTTTACATGTTTATCACTAACGGTACAAATAAGAATTAGCTGAATAATATTCCCTTCCCTTCATTCAATTTTAGTTGTTACACTTTTTATTTTGAAAGTCAAACAAGTCTATCTTTGACTGTAAATTTTTCATATATCTTTTGAATATTTTAAATTATTAATTATTGCGACTAATAATACTTTTTACGTAGTTCCTAAATATATAATTTTATTTCAAAAAAACTTGAATATCGCAGGTCGAAATTTATAGTCAAACTTAAGTTATTTGACTCTATGGAAGCTAAGTGTGACAACTAAAGTTGAACAGAGGGAGTATCTCAAGAGTATTAGCTTGCCACAAAGAATAACTTGGTTTCATTTTTAGACTACTACAACTACAACAAGAAGAAAAAACCTCAACTCTAGCAACCGGAATTCCTACATCCTTGGAATAGACTTGGTTTCATTTTATCCTAGAATGTACAACTACTACAAGAAGAAGAAAAAAACTTCAAACTTAGCAACCAGAATTCCTCATACAATACATACTCATACATCTTTAAGAGAAACTAGTCCTTCTCCCTCCCTCCCTCCTTTCGATGTTTCAATGATGATGATGAGTCAAGCTCAAGTCCATACATGATGAGAGACTCGACCAACGCTCATCTTAACCTTCAATGCTTTCTTATTACCCAGTTCGGTAACTGGTTAAGACTAAGAATTGAGATTAGAGCCAACTGAAAGAAGGGATCAAAGGTTTTCAATGTCATTGCTAACAAAAGAAGCCATTTTAAATATATTACAATGAGGTTGTTTTTCAGCACTCTGTACCTCTTGCTAAAATCTACTTCAACACGTGCATTCAGCCCCTTGGCATTCTTTAGTTACTCTAGAAGCTATTCTGCATGGAAAGAGAAACAGAAACATTATGCTACACAAGAGTTAACATATACTATGATGAGCTACTCTGCTCTTAGTTAAAATGCATAATACATAAATATGACCTTTAACTTGATCTCAAATTGCACCTATGCTCTCTTTTACTTTGGAATCGACACTTACACTTATATAAAGTTGAACAAGTAGACACACACGTCCGATGTGGCATAATACACGTTAGACACCACGTAGGATGCGAAACTGCCACCTAAGATGCCACATAGGACGTTTGTCTACTTGTTCAATTCTATATAGGTTTAAGTGCCTACTTGTGCACACCCAAAGTTGGAGGGCATTGACGTAATCTGAAGCCGAGTTAATGGGCAAATTTATGTATTATGACTAGTTAAAAACACCAAAAGCAGACACTAACAGCAGAATGCAATGCCTAATAACTCGTACATAAAATAAGGAGGGAAAAAGTAATAGGAGACTTCTGAGTCTTTTATTAAAGTGTGGAAGACTCAAAATTTTAACAAATGGGTAGCAGGGACTATTTTTAATTAGTGCTAATGACACATTTTAAAAATCTCAAAGTTTTCTCATTTACACAAATCCCCTACTAATCCCCGTCTCCCCCCTTCCGCCTCCAAACAACTAATGGATATTTCAACATTCCCTGGGTTTTTTTTTTTTTTTTGGGGGGGGGGGGGTAGAGTTAGTACAAATACAGTCAATTGTCAAGCCTAACCAATTGGAAAGTACCAAGTTTCAGCAATTAAAATAAGTGAATGCTTCCCATCCTCAACACACTACAACTAAGGGTTTAAAATTAGCTCCCTTATCATGGATTATCAGTCTCATGAGTACTTCCTGGCTCCTCCTTGGCCTGGACGACTCTCCGATTGCGTTCTTGACATATAGTGTAGACACAACATGCTAGGACTAATCTGAACATCTCATGTGAAGCACTCCCAGGTATTAGCCACCGCCCATGCCAATTCTTAAGTCCACTTCCCATCCTAGTATATCCTTGAAGAAAATGTGATCAATACTTTCATCATCTCAGTCCCAATCTGATAAGCCTATCTATGTGTATAATCTACCATGGGTTAACAAAGGGCAGTCCGGTGCACTAAACATCCGCTATGCGCGAGGTCCGGGAAAAAGCATGACCACGAGGGTCTATTGTATGCAGTCTTACCTAGTATTTCTACCCGAGGTTGTTTCCATGGCTCGAACCCATAACCTCCTTGTCACATGGAGGCAACTTTACCAGTCCCTTCATAATCTACCATGGGTTAAAAGGAATATAATGAAAATCCATTTAGGTGCACTATTGTTAAGTCTAACAACTTCCTCTTTTTTTTAACTAAACAACCTTAGATTTAGCAATTCCTGGTTGTTTTGAACGAACTGCAGATATTTTAAGCAATTCCTGGTTGTTATGGACAGACGACAGAATCCCCTCCATTGTTGCAAAAATCATTTCTTCACCAATCTTTTCCACAAATCTTCACAACTAACACAAAAAACAAGAAAAAAATGTAGAAGAAGAGAAGGAAGGAGAAGAAGAAGAAGATGAAAATGCAGAGAAGATAAAGGAGAGAGAAGGAAGAAGATGAAAATGCAGAGAAGATAAAGAAGAGAGAAGGAAGAAGAAGATGAAGGACAGATGGAAGGAGAAGAAAAGGAAGAAGAAGATAACGGGGGGAAGAGGGTGAACCAGAAATTTAAAATTTAAAAATATGAAAGTGGGTTATCTGAAATTTTCGAATATTTTAATACTTGCTCCCAACATTTTAAAAACTATAATCAGACGTCTTAGCCTAGTCAAAGCAACTGATCTTTTATTCAAAACTCAATGTTTTTCGGAAGCAGGGGTATGCAGATAAATGATAATAGAATTCTCACGGCTGGTGGTAATACGTTCTTGTTATTCTTTTTAATTAACTAACCCATTCTATGATTGGAAAGAATAAATCCGCAAGGGACATCATTCCCTAGTAACTCAAGGGAAATGGGGCAAAAAAAGAACCCTTTGGGTCTTGAATAAGGATCGACTTTGATTAAATCAAAGATGATTGAGTGAATTGGGGCCCAATTATAATTTCTAGAATGTTAGGAGCAAATATTAACATCCAAAAACTCCCACGTTCATAGTTCACATTTAAAATTTCCTCTCCTCTTCCTTCTCTCCTTCATTATCTTCTTATTCCTTCTCTTCTCCTTCCTTGATTCCTCGGTCTTTTTATCTTCTTCTTCTGCTGCTGCTGTGAGAAGCATTTTCTCTTCCTCTTATTCATCTTCCTTCCTCATTCTTTCTTCTAGCGTCATCTACTTTTTATGCATTTTCACCCTTTTTTGTTCTTATTCTTCTTTTTTCTTGTTTTTAAATTGGTAGTAAAGATTCGTGGAGAAAATTTGAGAAAAAAGAATGAAATTGTGGAGGAAATTCTGTAGTCTGTGGAAAAACAACCTCGAGGTGTGTAACAGCAAAAAGTTGTTTAGTTCAAGCAGCCAGGAGATGTTTAAATACCTGAGAGATGTTAACATCCAGAAGATGTTTTAAACATCCTCAAATTGTTTACTTAAAATCTGTTAGTTGTTTAAAAAGATGTTTAATGGTAAGCTATTTGGAGGTGGCAGAGAGGGGGGAGGAGGTGGAGAGGGAGGAGTATGGGGAGGGGGGAGAGGAGTGGGGGCTTTGTATACATAAACCTTCCATTCTGCAACAGAATAACTACCAACAGACAGTCAGATACAAAGAACTTTCTTCTTTTATTTTAGATATAAGCACAAGCGACACGAAAAGCCCATGATTGGGAAACAACTATTTATCCAACAAATGCAATTGTTCAACATCCACAAGCTGAAATACTTTAAAGCATTTCTCAGTCGTAAATGTGAACCTTTTGAGCACCTAATGGCTATAAGCCGACGGCCCAAATAGCTTTTGACGTCAATAACTAATCAATCCCTTTTCCCCGAAAAAGTGAAAATTTGTAAAGCAGAGGCAAGTAGATATAGATCTTGTATAATAGATGGCACAGATGGAAACACTTGGGCATGCCATAAAGTTCTTCGATTGGTGGAATATAGTAGGACTAGAACTTCCGTACCTTGGATATTTCACAACAGTAAATTCTTAACTGCAACACTCAAGGACAACAAATTATAATAGCAAATCCAACATTTCAGCCTGCAAGCTTTATTGCACCAATTTCATCAATCTTTTAGCTTTTATGCTGCAACATTTCAGCATGTAAGAATATCTACATCAGCATAAGGTGAAGGAAAGGTCTCAACATAGTAAAAAGACTGCCCATATAATGAGCTCGGAAACAAACTTAACATTTTACAAAAATCATATTGAATACAATATTATCTTACCTTGTTTCTCCTGTGTTTGTGAACATCATTAAGATCCTCGTCGCCACCATGCTTCCTTTTCTGATATCATCAGAAAGATCATAATCAGTTAGGTAACACAACAGCATAATCACATTTCACTACAGTGAAGTGACATAATAGCTATTTGCTAAAATCCTTAACGTGTTGCAAATCTGGGATGAACTTTTTATAGCAAGAGTTATCCCCAACAAGCCAGTTCAACAGTTAAGCTCCATTAGCCCAAGTACTCAAATCAAACAAGAAAAATTGCCCACAGTTCTCACATAGAGAAAGTATACAATGTCAACTTCTCATTAATCAGTACATCGCATACAACGGCGAGAAAAATAAGTGTCGGCTTCTCATAAATTCAGCACATAGCAGACAGTAAGATGAGAGAAATCAAACAAACTCGAACTTGAAGCTACTGTTACAAGGCAAAGAATAGTCAAAGAAATGACGATGTAAAGGATATCTTACTAAACTAAATCAAATGCCTAGCTTTTGCCGCAGAAACTGAAAGTCAAGCAACAATTGATTCAACAAACTCTGAGCCATATACTCCCAAAAAATTAAACCTTTTTGCCCTGAACTCTATTCTACTTGAATCCTATAAATGCAACTTATAACCTACATCATAAACGATGCCGTGAAAGTTCACAAAAGCAAGAGAAAAAGACAGGAAGATTCTAGTGGTGCCTATTAAAAGAATATTTCTGTCAGTTTTTAAGTAACCTCATTTTCAGTAAAGACACCATCGAGCCAAAGTGGCTTTACTGTGAACCAGTCTTCTAAACTTCTTAAACATGAAACAACCACATGATATTCACAGTATACCGCATGCCAGTAGCATCACTGGATTTGCATCTCTTAAATTTGCTAGTAGCGGACCTTCTCGTGATGTTCCTTTGAATGGTCAGCACCAGAATCATGATGGCCAGTTTTATCTTTCTTTTTCTCTTTATCCTTGTCTTTACTTCGATCTTTGTGACGGTGTTTGTGCTTCGTATGCTCTTTGTCCTTCTCCTTGTCTTTATCCTTGTGCTTCTTATGCTTCTTCTCCTTATCTTTCGACTCACTTTTAGACTTTCCAGCTACAGTGGGGATCCCTTTTTCAGACTATGAAACACCAAAAAACCCTATTGATCAGCAATTACTGAATGAGGCAAACTGGCATTATAGAAAAGCACAGTTTTTGAGAAAAAATCCAGTTCCGAGCTTCAGAGATCAGAAAGGATTAAAAGGGTTACTTAAAGAGCTGAATCAGATATACTTCTATAACTCAAGCTTCACACAATAGATTTCTTACAGGAGGCAAATCAATCGGAGCTGTTTCACGTAGTTGAAAAGCTTCTCTAAGAGCATCTAAGTCAAATGGTTGGATGCGTGAACTTGTCTCTTTTAAAGACGACGTATCCCGTATAAGCTGATCCAACTGCATGCCTTCCCCTTTCCTAATCTCTGTGTCTCCCACCACATTGTGAAG
>JBDJHY010000096.1:1719373-1736647 GCA_039654485.1 Withania somnifera
CTAGTCTTCTTCCTAAGGACAAATATTATTTCCAATTTGAGAGTGTCTTCTCACACTTTTCTAGATTGGCACATTGCATTCCAAGAAAATAACACTCGGCATAATTCACTTGTAAACCCGATACAACTTCAAACAACTATTAGATTGTCTTCAGGTACAATATTTGCTTCGCACATTATAAGAGTATCACCTGCATATAAGAGATTTGATATCATCATTGATCCTTGGCCTCTTGTATCTACTTGAAAGCATTTTATCCAGCCAAGCTATGTCAGTATGTTGCCTTGTTAGTCATTCTACCAATGCCTTTCATAACTAAGATTGAGAATTTTACGGTTGATCTGTAAAGCTTCATTCAATTTCTCCATTTGTTCCCAAACCTATATCTGTCATCAAATTTATCAAAAATGAAAATCCCTCAATTTACGTGATTGTATGCCTTCACAATCAGTAGTCAGTTCTCCTTGTCTTTTCTTCAATCAAAAGTCTCATTTGCTATTAAGTCAATGCATATTATTTGTCTACCTTTAGTGAATGCCAACTGCTTTCAACCGTTTTTGCATCTATGAGGCTATAATTACTTATAATCAAACTAATTAATGACATTCTGGTGAAAATACTCTACATCTTTCAACACACAATTCCAAGATTTTTTATTAAAAGCCACGGTGAAGCCATATGGATCCGGTGCTTCTTCCCTGCACATCTTCTAATAGCTTTCAATTATTTCTGACTCTTCTAAAAGTCTTCCAATTCATTCAGTCTCGTCGTAGTTTAGGCATGGTAAGTTATCATCCTTCCATGTTGGTCTTCAATTCTCTTGGTAGAGGGACTTGTAAAAACTGATGACTTGCTCTTCCTCTTCATTTTTCTCCCCATTCACCTCAAACTGTTATTGTGGCTGTATCTCCTATGCATATTGGCAATCTTGTGGTCGCTGCAAATGAGGGCTTCTAGATTTTTATCTCCATGAAATTTCCTCACAAACTAACTGTGTCGTTAAAAGAGTTGCCTTCTGTCTGCTTCTTTATCCAGAAACATTAACTTGTACATGCCTCTGATTTTCTCCTCTAAATGTTTCCAAAGACCTGTGTGTTCCTACAGAACTCTTTCAAGTCTGTTCCCTCCCTTTACTGCTACTTGTACTACATTCATAATTTACATTAAACTCGCGTTTCTTTGGTTCATTCCCCCTCTTTTTGTTCTTTAGTTTATTAGATAGAGGTATCGTGCTTCTCAAGTTCTCGGAGATAAGAAATTTCTCCCTCAAACCCAATACATTTGACTCCCAGCATTTTGCCCATCCTTGTCTAGTTTGGAGTATCTGTCTTCTCTTTTGAAACTCATTCTAGCATAAAATAAAATAAAAACTTCTCCTTTTTGCTTAGTTAATTGAGGATTTAGCATGAAGGGGGGAAACTTCTTCTAAGTAAACGACTTGGATTTGTGGTTGGGACATCAGTTGGTTCAGACCTTCAAATAGAAGTTATTTTACATTTGTGTACTCATTTATTTTTAAGACATGTTTTAGTTTTTATTGAAAAGCTTATTTTGAAGTTTATGTTTTTGAATTCTAAGCTACGTGTTACCTTTTCTAATAGCCTTCTCAACCTCTAGAAATTACTGTTTCCTTCAAAGTGGCTTATCGATTTTATGTCAGGATATTATCTTGTAAAGTTCACAACTTAGGAGGAGCTGCTAGCTGCTGAGGGTTGAAAGATCTCATTCTAGGTTGGTTGCAACCAAGACACAAGTCGTCATAGTTACTGGATTCACTCATCGTGAAAGTAAAACTCCATCTCTTGTCTCTGCGTTGCAAACCCAACGACCCAACGATTCATTTCATGTTTGAAGAGTTTTGACAGCCTTGGAGATGGAAGTCTTGTTCTTGTGTGGCCAATTTTGTATACTATATTGAGATGACCTACCATATCATCATGCCGCGTAGTTGACCATGTGGAAGGCTGCCTGACTTGGCATAGCAAGGTTACGAGTAAGTTGTCAAGTGCCACACCTGCGCTTAGTTGAAGGCTTTACACATTCCATGATTGTTACGAGGAATGATGTATTGTGTAATAAGACATATTACTTATTTTCCATTTAAACTCATGCCCTATTGGCAACCAAATGTATATACAAATGTGCTTTTACTAGACATGAAATACAAAAATAGAAAAAACATATAGTAAGTTTTTGTTCCCAAAAAAAAAAAAAAAAATCGAGCGAAAATATAACGAATAATGATAAAATTATATTTACAATCCAGGCCAAAGTCGTATGCGGTCCCATAATGAGTCTAATGTTGTTACGTTGTTGAAAATGTTAACAATGTTGATTGATTTCTGTATGAAATGGCATGAATCGAAAATAAAGCTTTTACACATTTTCGTTAATCCCTGAACAGAAATGGCGTTCTTGTTACAAACTAAAAACTCGGACTTAAGTTGATTTCTAAAAAGTAACTTTCTTTCATCAAAGATTGCATTTTTTGTAAGAAATAATTTAGTATTAGTCTACCAACATTATATTCATGCTAATACTATATAGATAGATAGATAAATACAATTACAGGGTGTGTTTGGTATGTTGGATATTTTTTCATTTCCCATGTTTGCTGGGTTGGTTAAAAAATTTAGAAAAATATTTTTTTTTTTATGAAAATAAGTTTTAAAAAAAAAATAAAGAACGCGAATATTCTAGGAAAAACATGTTTCACAAATGGCATCTTGTATTGAACATGTGCTCCTCATTCTAACACACTTCAATCTTAACTTCCATCTCCACCACCCTATCTCTCCTATTGAAAGTTCACTCATGTTAAAACGAAAAACAAAAAAAATATAGTCCGTAAAAAGATTTTTTTTTCACATATACACTCTTACTTTATTTGAAAATTAAGGTTTGATCATAAAAATTGAAGGAGGAGTTTATGATTTTCAAGATAGAAGTTACTGCTCATAATATTACCATCGAATTGTGCATGTGGATTTTTCTTCAAGAAACTCAATTCAACATTGACTTTTATTATTGACACGTTTTTTAAAATTTACCATTTGAATTCTACAAGACTTCATTTTCAAACAGTTTACCAAAATGATAAGCAATTAACTAAGGACAGTAAATTTAAATGTGGTAAATAAATAAACCAACACACGTAACTTGCCATATAACCCACGTTTTGCCTATATAGTTGAGGGAGAGATCTTCTTCATTACTGGATTCTTGCACTTTTGTGAGACAAACATCGCATGTTTTGCAGGCATAGGAACAATGACAAATGTTGTCAACAACACTCCAAATGTTTCCTCTTCACCTAAGCCTCCTCCATCTCTCAATCCAACAACTTCTTTAACTACTACTACTACAAGGGGTGGTGGAAACGGTTTACAAGCTTGTGCTGCGTGCAAATATCAAAGACGAAGATGTGTGATTGACTGTCCATTAGCCCCTTATTTCCCAGCAGAAAGGCAGAAGGATTTTCTGAATGCACACAAACTCTTCGGCGTTAGTAACCTATTAAAAGTCCTCAAAAACGTTGCGTCATTTCAGAAAGAAAACGCCATGAAGTCATTGATATTCGAGGCTAATATACGTGCTAAAGATCCTGTTGGAGGATGTTATCGAGTTATCTGGAATCTATATCGGCAAATTAATCTTTATCAGGAGGAATTGCAGTTTGTTTATCGTGAGATTGTACGTATCCATGCTGCAGCTATTCAAGAACAGAGAAATATTGATACTAAAGACTGCTCCGTCAGTGGAATTAATAATAGTACGTTGAACTTTGATGTGTCACCGTTCTATGGCATTTATGGATTTGATAGATGTAAATCAAACTTTCAAATAGTGAAAGGAGAACGATTGGAGGGTTTCAACAGTGATGAAGAATTTGAAAGTCAAGCAGTGATGTCATGTTCTAATGACAAACAATCGTTTGAGCATGGAGTTTTCAAGCCATATTTGGGAAATATTCATGATTATAAAGGCAAAGGAATAGAAACAGAATTAAGGTATGTTAATCAACTATGTGTTTGTCTTTTTTCTTTCTGATATCCTGCACCTCGCGTTCATATGATATCTACCTTTAACTGTGCCTCGGAGACACATTCGAACCTTTTGAGCACCCACGATTCTGAGTCCACCACCAAGTAGAAGTCTCACATCTGTTGGGACAAGGCATTTTTGAACTTCCAGGAATAAGTAACATTTTTTTCAATATATGTGTGTGTATATGTAATGACTTGGACTTGGGGTGTGGCTGGGAGAGGACATGCAGATAGGCTATTTTTAATTTGGATTAATTTATTCATTCATTCATTTCTATGACATGTTTTAGTTTTATTTTGATCCACGAGTTTATAAAAAACAACAGTCTTTCTACGGTACTAGTACGGACTGTATACACTCTATCTTTTATAGGTTGCATCTTCCTTGAAAGTGACTTATTGATTTGTATATATGTTTTACTTTCTGGTCTCTCTAAGAAATTTTACTTATTTTCCCCTAAAACAGTATAAATAAGATATGTCTTACGACGAATTTTCATGCTTCAAAGCTTCTTTCTATTCAATTGTCTTTTTATTTTTCTAATGCAACATGTCACTTGCCAGATTACCATGTCAGGCGCATTCCATTAGTTGATCATGATAAGTTTGGTGGTCCATTAAGATGTTATCCGTGTTGGGGATTATGTCGTTCATTGCGTACAATAGATTTTTATGGTCGGCCTCTTTTTTAAATCCTCCTGGAAGCTTTAGTACACCAGAATACCCTTCTCGTCAGAACTGTCTATGGGAGATGGAACTCAAAGAATGTTGGATAAAACCATCAGAAATAATCTGGAAAATGGTGCCTGAAAGCATTTTCTGGTGTCTGTGGTGATTTTCTATCTATCTAGTATTTTGATGTTCAGACTGAAGTTTAAAACACTTGTTTTTATTTTTTGTTGCCTGTTGGGTTCCTGTTTCTGATGCCTTCATGTTTTGGAAATTTGATTTGTGAATAGTCATGTGAAAGTTTAAGTCACGTTTTGTTTTTGTTAGGATTATTATTACAATTGAACCGATCGAAAGTCGACCCCTAATACTCTTTTGTTCATTTAAATTGCTAAATGGAATAAAAAATAGAAGGGTAAAGTACATAAATTATTTTGATGTATCTTTTGTCGAGTTTGTAATATTTTAAGATACATTTTTATAATTGATGTCTTAAAATAAAAAATATCAGTTTGCTAAATTATTATATTTATATCTTTATTAAATATTTAAAGTGTTAATACAATTAAATAATTACTTGTTCTCATACTTTTTATTTTGTTAATATGTCAATTTTCAATTACTTTTTATCACTTTTTCATTCTCGTTTATTTTACGAAGCGAAGAAAATCAAAAGACATACCAATTTTTACGAGGAAAGTGATAATCGACTGATGTTGAGAAATAAAATTAGGATCAATTAAGATAAAAATAAAATATTGAATCGAATTAAAGGCTAAATTAGTCAATTCAAAAAGAGCACTGTCTAGAAGTAGTTGGAATCATGAGCACCTCTTTCAATATGCCATTTATGGATCTAGTAAGCACCACTACTTTATTGACTTTTCATAATTATTTGCACATAAATCAACTATTATAATTATGAGATTGAATTATATATTTAGATATTTTAATTATATATTTGAATGATTGAATATGTATTTATTTAAAGAATTATTTATAAATTTATGTATCGCGATTATATAATGTATTGCGTGTTTAATTATATATTTTATATAATGTATCATTGATTGTATAATATATCAGGTGTCTAAAATATATCGCAACTTTACTTTCAGTATATTTCGCGACCTAAAATATAATACAAATTGTAAATTATAAATTAGTTATATAAAAAATAATTGATTTTTATAATCATATTTTTATGTAGTTTAATTCTAAAATTATTTAATTAGATTTAAATGTTGAAGGACATTTTTTTGCAATACGTCACTTTTATATCATTATATATATTTAAAATTAAAAAACTCTAAATTCAAAAATTAGATTACTATTTTACTCCGGCACACAAAATCAAACATCTAATAAATTACACTAAACTAGAGTTTAATTAAATAATTATACTTTTCTTACATAAAGATTGAATTAGAAGTCCAGTAGTTGTACTTTAAAGACTTGACTTTTAGTAATAATCATAATAAACTCAATGAATAAACATCAGGTGTACTTCTTTTGATTCCATTCTTAGTATTTTATCCCTTTCAATAAATAAAAACAACAAACGATAACATATTCAGTAAATATTTATTTATTAAAATTCAAAAAAAATAAAACATACACAGTTCATACCATTATGGTGAGATAAAGATGTTGTTTTTAAAAAAATTTAAATTTGTGTATATGTGTGTTTTAGAAACACAACACAAACAAAATTTTAATTAGTCGTTAACATGTTGTGAAATCGAAGACTATAAAATAAATATAACAGAGGAAAATATAGTGAGAGAAATTGAAATATCATTAAAATTCAAATTTTTATTTTCAAATAAACTGAAATGATTTTCTATTTATAAAAAATAGAATCAACTTGCAAAACTATTTATAAAAAGTTTACTAATAAGCTAACTGCTTACAAAAATATTAAGTGGCCATTTAATATTATCTGTAGTATTTTAAAAGTTTATATTAATTAACATGGGACAAAAGTAGTACAACGCATGTTCCAAAAATTAATACTCTCTTGTCTCATGTTTGTAGAAAAATTATTTTAAAAATAATAATTATTTTTAATAATAATAAAAAATAAAAATATGTGAAGTAATATCGGATCGAAGATGAAAGTTAGTTAAAAGTCAAAGAAGTTGCAGGTGGGATGCCAGCTTTGAAGGGGGTCCTAACCTAACATAAATGCATTCTCCACAACTCACAAACAAAGAAGGAAAGAAAAAATGGGTACATTTTCTCTCATCTTCTTCTTCACCGTCATCACTGCTTCATTCCATAGTGTTGCCGCACAGCAATACTTCGAAATTACTCGTCCTTTGCCATTTGCACATCATCCTCCTTCCTGCACTTTTCATGTACTTACTCATGAATTCGGCAATACGATGGGTCACCCACCGGTTTCCGTCTCTTACTCTCCGCCGGAAAACTGCTCCTGGAATCATGTGGCCCTTCAGTTCAATGCTTCTTCTTACAAAGGTGGGCAGTATGACGGAAGTATCGGCGCCGTATGGCTTGGAGGCGTTGAGATCTTCCGTACAAGCACGGTCGATGAGCCGGGAATTTTCTGGACTGTGGAAAAGGATGTTACCAGGTACTCTTCCATCCTCGTCGATCAGAATATATCACTTTCTGTCATGTTGGAAAATCAGGTCAACTATGGCGTTTATCAGGTGAATATTAGTTTCATGTATTACTATGTTAAGAAAATGGATGTTTCATCCGATGATAAATGGAAATTGAAGCTGAAAGGTGATGTGCTTGTCAGCGAAGATGTGGAAACTGAGTATGAAAAACCTGCAGATTTGATAGTACCAATATCGGGAAATGGGAGTGGAGGAGGATTTTGGTTCAGAATTCTAAACGAATCGGAGTTGCATGGGCAGAGAGTTGTTATTCCTAATAATACATACAAAGCAGTGATTGAGATTTACGTATCAGCTCATGGGTATGATGAGTTTTGGTACACGAATCCTCCTGATGCCTACATACAAATGAACAATTTGACTACAAAAAGAGGCCATGGAGCGTACAGGGAAGTATTGGTGAATATAGATGACAATTTGGTTGGATCTGTAGTTCCATTTCCTGTTATTTACCCAGGTGGAATTGATCCTCTGTACTGGGAACCACTAGTTTCAATTGGGGCGTTTGATCATCCATCTTATGAAATTGATTTAACACCCTATTTGGGGATTCTACTCGACGGCCAACCCCATTTTATAGAGCTTAGAGTGAATGGTAGTATACCATTCTGGCTTGTGGATGCCAATTTGCATCTCTGGGTGGATAAAAATTGTACATTCCCCTGTCAAGTGCAGGCTAATCCTCCTGATTTGGGTAAGTCTAAGTTCAAGTTTGAGCAGTCTTCGAGTTTTGTTGGCCTGGATGGTTCATTTAAAGTTGAGGTGAAGAGGAAGAGCGAGATTTCTTTTTGGTTGAACTCAACTGCAGGAAGTTTGACTACTATAGTTAAGCGAGAATTGAAGTTCAAGAACGAAATAAATTTCTATCTAAACGGAACCGAGAAAAAGATGAATCAAAAAGTAAATGAAGAGATTGAAGTTGAAGTGTTGTCTGATAGCGGTAGCACCATCTCTAAAACCAAAGTGAAGAGGAAATTTCCGCTTACTATAACCTCTAAGACTTTAGCATCAAGAGAGAATGGTACCACCTTGCTGCTTTCTGATTTGGACCATGAATGGGAGGAGAAGAAGAAGGTGAAAGGAGAAGTTGATTTGTCAAGCAAATTGACAAATCGGCAGCAATGTAATGGGTGGATGGTTGTTCAAGATCGCAATGTTTTACATGCTGGGGCAACTACTCAACAAACTTATTCTTACTCCGATGAAGCTGATTGCTATTCTCGAATCATTTTAGCTGACAATGCCAAGCTTCTGAATGACACTGCAAACAGTCTCTGTGGAGCAGCTCCATTGAAGATTGTTTAATTTTCTGCTTTGTGACACCTCGTTTGAAGAATCCATTCTTGTCCTACGAGAGTATCCCGTGTGTAACACTATAGAAACATAGAAAAACTGGATGAACACCACAGAAAGTCGGGGACACGGTTTTACATTACATTACAAACACTTTCTAAAACCTATCCTATTGCGAACAATCATCTCATATTCATGATTAGTTGATAGTTTTGGACTATTTTACCTGCCTTTGTGGTAACAAGTAATTGACTTTATCTATGAATTTAAATTATTCCGCCTTGAGATTGAAGATGCTTATTATTTTTATATTTGTCCGTGAACTTTACAGACTTTGTGTTTTCAGCAAATAAGTCTCGTCACTACTTCGAAAATAAGTTTGATTTATGATTCTTACTGGGTATGTATTGATGTACTCTTATTGCTAAGTGTAGATCCAAGCAATAGGGGAATCCAAAGCAATGTTGAATCTGAGGCTGTTTCCGAAGAAACTCAATGGTGTGTTTGTTTTTCACTTTGGGAGAGGAGTTTTTGTTTTTCCACATAAATTTGTTGTGTTAATGACTTTGTTCCACATTTACTTCTTGTGTAGTTATTGAAGAACACAAGATTCCTCTTTTTGTAGATTAACGATAATTCCAATTTTACATATGGATAAGTACACCACAGACCTAATTTTTCAATATATAAATGGCAACATAGTACATAAGTGACAGACAAAAATTATCCATTGTTTTTCTAAAAAAAAGATACGTATTCTGTAACTGTATGTTAGAAATTTTTCCAATGAAAGCAGACGAGAAACTTTGGAAAAGTAGTAGGGAACCATGACCTCTTTCAACGTGAGCCATTTACCATTGTACGTGTGGCTCTAGTTAGCACCACTACTTCATTGACTTTTCATAATTGTTTACACTTGCCATCTTAATCATTTCTCCATGAAAATGGTCATATTCAATTTTGTTGGGCTCATATCAGTTTCATGATGTAATATCATTTGCTTTTAAATCAAATTAGTATAATTTTTTTTAAAAGATTATAAAAAAATTTATGTCGTAAGGTTGAGCAAATCGAAATCAACTCATTCCTTTGAATCTGCACTTTGATACTAATTATTAGATTATTTCAAAGCAAAGATCCTTTTACGTGATGTCATATTATCCACTTTAAACTAAGTACGTAGGATCTCACACCAATCCTACACCTTATATATAGTTTTTCAACTTTTTCAACTATGGATAAGTAACTTTGCTAGTATACCTATCAAATATTCTAAAGGTTAAACAAAGCAAAAACAAGCAATTTTGACAATTTGTCGTTTACCTATAACATGTAGTCAAAAGTGAAAACTATAGCTTGGGTGCAAGCTTTATAGGGATTCCTCCCCTCAGGCCTCAACTCCTTAAATAAATTCATCTACTCTCCACACAAAGAGGAACTGAAAACCATGAGTGTATTTCCTCTCAGCATCTTCTTCTTCACCATCGTCAGTTTTATCAAACATAGTTTTGTCTATAGTATTTATTCAGAATCAAAGCAATACTTTGAAATCACTCGTCCTTTGCCATTTGCACATCTTGATCCTTCCTGCACTTATCATATACTTACTCATGAATTCAGCAATACGATGGGTCTATCACCGGTTTCCGCCTCTTACTCTCCTCCGGCAAACTGCTGTTGGACTCATGTAGCCCTTCAGTTCAATGCTTCTTCTTACAAAGGTGGCCAGTATGAAGGCAGTATCGCCGCCGTATGGCTTGGCGGCGTTGAGCTCTTACGTACCAGCACGGTTGATGAGCCGGGAATTTTCTGGACTGTTAATAAGGATGTTACCAGGTACTCTTCCATCCTCGTCAATCAGAATATATCTCTTTCTGTCATATTGGAAAATCAGGTCAACTATGGTGTTTATCAGGTGAATATTAGTTTCATGTATTACTATGTTAAGAAAATGGATGTTTCATCCGATACTAAACGGAAACTGCAGCTGAAAAGTGATATGTTTGCTAACGAAAATTTGAGACGTGAGTATGAAAAACCTGCAGATTTGGTAAGACCAATATCGAGAAATGGGAGTGGAGGAGGATTTTGGTTCAGAATTCTAAACGAATCAGAGTTGTATGGGCAGAGAGTTGTCATTCCTAAGAATACATACAAAGTAGTGATTGAGATTTACGTATCAGCTCACGGGTATGATGAGTTTTGGTACACGAATCCTCCTGATGCCTACATACAAACGAACAATTTGACTACAAAAAGAGGCCATGGAGCGTACAGGGAAGTATTAGTGAATATAGATGACAATTTGGTTGGATCTGTAGTTCCATTTCCTGTTATTTACCCAGGTGGAATTGATCCTCTATACTGGGAACCACTAGTTTCAATCGGGGCGTTTGATCATCCTTCTTATGAAATTGATTTAACACCCTATTTGGGGATTCTACTCGACGGCCAACCCCATTTTATAGGGCTTGGAGTGAATGATAGTATACCATTCTGGCTTGTGGATGCCAATTTGCATCTCTGGGTGGATAACAATTGTGCATTGCCCTGTCAAGTGCAGGCTAAACCTCCTGATTTGGGTAAGTCTAAGTTCAAGTTTGAGCGGTCTTCGAGTTTTGTTGGCCTGGATGGTTCATTTAAAGTTGAGGTGAAGAGGAAGAGCGAGATTACTTTTTGGGTGAACTCAACTGCAGGAAGTTTGACTAGTACAATCAAGCGAGAACTGAAGTTCAAGAACAAAATAAAGTTCCATCAAAACGGAACTGAGAAAAAGATTAAGCAAAAAGTAAAGGAAGAGATTGAAGTTGAAGTGTCGTCGGGTAGTGGTAGCACTATATCTAAAACCAAAGTGAAGAGGAAATTTCCACTTACTATAACCTCTAGGACTTTAGCATCAAGAGAGAATGATACCACCTTGTTGCTTTCTGATTTGGACCATGAATGGGAGGAGAAGAAGAAGGTGAAAGGAGAAGTTGATTTGTCAAGCAAATTGACAAATCGGCAACAATGTAATGGGTGGATGGTTGTTCAAGATCGCAATGTTTTACATGCTGGGGCAACCACTGAACAAACTTATTCTTACTCCGATGATGCTGATTCCTATTCTCGAACCATTTTAGCTGACAATGGCAAGCTTATGAGTGACACTGCAAACAGTCTCTATGGAGCAGCTCCTTCGAAGTCTGGTTCTTATTCTGCTTTCTGATACCGTCCTTGAAGAATCCATTCTTAACCAACGAGAGTATCCCGTGGAAATGAACTATTACTTGATGTAATGCTTTTTCTTGTCTTTTTGTTTGATATAAGACCAGTTGGGTTTGCAAATAAAATTTACATTGATAGCTGAATGGATTGAAAATCTACGTACAAACATATATGATTTTTTAATGGTAACCATGCGGGCTTGACCGAAGTGGACAATATCAGAGTTATACGCATAGTGCCTTGCATCTTCACAGAGGATACACTCTTCTTTGTGTTGCCTCTCTTGCTAGAAGCTATGTGATGCATTCAATTTTGTAAATGAAATTTGTTTCAAAATATCAAATCTCCAAGGCCATATGTGATTTTGCATAGTTGTCTACCTTTTTTTCTCACGTTTATAAAAAATTATGAATAATAAGGATATTTTATTAATTTACTCTTTAAGATACTTTATGAAAACTTTACAAGGAACATTTTTGTAAGGGTGAAATAGGAAAAATATAATTAATATTATTTTTATTTGGTGGGCGAATAAGTAATTTGAAATAATAATTTATAGTATGGTGAACAACTAATATGAAACGAAGGGAATAGAATAGTTAAAATACTTGACTAAACATCTTTATCATATTTATATTTTATCCTATTATTTTTAAAAAAATATGGAATATATCACTTTTTTAGGTGTGATACATACGGATGGTCACGATATATAACTTGGGCGTGATACGTAATTCATGATACATATCATGTACCACGACTACGCAATATATTTCTTGTTCAACCACATATCTGAATGATTTAATATACATTCATATATATTTGAAGAATTACTTGAGTTATGTATGCTATTGAGATATGGTGACCCTCCATATGTAATTGGAGGTTTTCTTGAGTTATTATTGATCTCCTATATATATCGTGTATAAAAAGAGTTATATAAAATGTAATTTTAAAATTTAATGGTATAAAAAGTAATTAAGTCCTACAGTAATGTGTTTTACGTAGTTTACCCTAATTTTAAAGACAAAAACTGCTCAAATGATATTTAAAGAGACTGCTTCAAATACATAGCACTAGCCCCATCCCATAATAATTGTCAGGTTTGCATATTCATCATTATTAAGAAAAATATTTATTAGAGTGTAATTTGCCCTAAGTTATCCCTATTTATTGGTCATTTTTAATTAATATTTCTCTAGCTTTGCATCATATTCATATTTTTTTATATTTATTATTAAGTGGTAGAAGTAAAAAAGAAAAAATATTAATTATTTTTTAATTATCTAAAATGATAATTATTTTAAGATAATTTTTTTCACAAACCTACCAACTGATATAGAATGAAGGGAGTAGTAATATATTTTATATAGTTTTGCCTAAGACTAGAACTGCTCAAATTATAATTCAATGAGACTACTTCAAATATATTACCAAAGTTAAGGGATTGTTTTTGTCAAAAATGCTCAAAGAAAAAAAGGTAAGATAAGGCTGTGTTGGCACAGTTCATCTTCTTACTCTCTAATTCTTGGTAACAATGTCAGCTTCAACAGCTCTGAATCTTGGTTCATTTTGCTGTTCTTTGGTGAATTTTCCAACCCATTATTCTCATAAACCTTCTCTACTTTTACATGCTACTCAATTTTCTCCATCACCCAACAACAACAACAACAATGTTCTCAAGCACTGTAGCTGGAAATTTAATAGAACCATGAAGAGGGCTGTTGCTGCTGTTGACTCTTCTGATCCTGCTGCAAAGGTTTTTTCTCAATCCCCCCCCCCCTCCTCCTTCTCTTTTTTGTATTCCATCTATCCATTTTAATTTATTAAAGAAGATTTTTAAATTTTGCTGACTTTGAAATAAAGTATAGAACAGGATATCTCTGATTGTGTTGCAATTAAGCAAAGGTGGATATAGTATTTAAGCTTTATGGGTTCAATATTTAAGGTTGTTCGTTAAACTTATAACTACTAAGGGATCGTAGATGGTTCAAATTATGCAAATATTAGTAATGCGGGTATTAGTGATGTGTATATTAGTTATAAACTCTTTTTTATCCTACATAACATAATAAACTAAATTCCGTCATAACTTATACATGTATTTAGTTATGTGGGTTTCTATAGTGCAAATCAAACATCATGTTAATTTATACATGAATAACTTACTTCCTAACTAGCTATCAAAGATTATGTATGCAGAAATTAATACATGAATAAGTTATCTCTTTACTAGATGCCAAACGACCCCTTATATCTATTATTTCTTCCAATTTTAATGAATTTTTACACATAAATGTATGCTCGGATTTGAGTACAAAAGGCCCTCCCGGAAGATCGGTGATGCACCCAGTAAGTAAAAGCTCCATCCACCCTTGGTTATAGTCTTTGTTTACTTCAGTGGCGGATCCAGGATTTTATGTTTGTGGGTGCTTAAATTCGGTTGGTAACCAAAGCACTTATGCCAACTTTTGTTGTGTGGGTGCTATTCAGCTATTTTATACCAATTGTAATAAATTTCTATACAAGTATATATAGTTCACATCTCGGTCAATGGGTGCTCAAGCACCCGGAACTATACATGTACATCCGGCCCTGTTTACTCTCAATATTCGTGATAATATACCTGACTGTGAAACTTTCAATTATGCAAGTGCTTTCTTTGTCTCCAAAGACCCAAACTCTCTCGGGAACATTGTAGGTTAAGAGCAAAACATGTTAGTAGCCAAGGAATAAGGTGAAAACTATATGAAAAGTACTAAATTGCAATTCTTTTTCATATCAATATGGTGGAAAAATACATCTTAAAAGATTGGTCAAATCTTATGTAGTTTGTACATATTAGATGTATCTCTTAAGAGAAATACTCCGTTTAAGAAAAAACTATTGGGTTCTACCATACTCACTTCCTACTCTCTAGCTCCACCTCTGATAGGCACTATGAACTAGCTGGAATTAAACTAGTTGCGCTTGTGAGAATAAGTGAAAGATTAGGAAAGCTTGTAATTTGCCTTGAAAAAGAAAATTAGGTAGTATTGGATGAAATAGAGCAAAGAGAAGAATGTTATAGAGGATTCGTATAGCAAATTCCGACTGATTTGATTGAGCCCTGGCTGATTGAGTCATTCCGCTAGTTCTTCTCTGATCAAAACTGAGTTCATTTCTGGTTCCGCAATATGGATGTTAGTGCCCTGAGGAGGTCAAAGTGACGCTTTTGAGGAATGGTCTGAAGTTACTATAACCATCTATTAGAGGGTCAGGGTATGTAGTTCATGCTCTTTTATTTTTCCTACTCTCACTTGCCTGTGAATGTATATGCTGGACATCTGTGACAGGTCATTTCAGTGAAAATAACTCCCTATTTGCTACTATTTTCTTTTGTTCAGTGTTAGGAAAGCTGACGCTTATAATCTGTTTCATATGCAGCAAGAGACTGAAAGGAAGAAGTACTATTTTCTTGTTGCAAATGCCAAATTTATGCTGGATGAAGAGGAGCATTTCCAGGAGCAAATGTTTGAGCGCCGTCGCCTATATGGAGAGCGCAACAAAGAACCGGATTTCTGGCTTGTAATTGAGCCCAAGTTCTTGGACAAGTTCCCTAATATCACCAAGAGACTGAAGAGACCCGCTGTAGCACTTGTTTCAACGAATGGCCCATGGATCACGTAAGGGACACTAATTACCCCATTTTCCTGTCTAATGCATCATCAAAAGATTGCAGTCTTCAATAAGCAAATTTGGTTATGGATCACGGGAAAGAGGTCAAAAGTTCCTTCACCATTTGGTTTAATTTTGGGTCATTCATATTTTCAATGTTAGCAAATCATCTCGTGCTTGCCCTTGACCCTGAGAAACTCCACTTGAAGTATAATGGTGGGTTATTTTAAACCATAGAGAAGTGGAGGAGTAAAACCGTAAAGACAAGGGAAACTACGAGAAGATTTGCAGCGGGAAGGGATATGAATGACCCCAAAGTATAACAGATGGTAAATTTAAGTTATTTCGTATAGAAGAGGGGTAAAGTTGTAGCTTTCTTATATTTCTCTTGATCTGTTTTTCGATACTTGCAGGTTCATGAAATTGAGGCTAGACAGAGTTTTACAAGAGAGCTACGAGGCTGACAGTCTAGAAGAAGCTTTGGCATGTACTCCTGTTAATCTTGAGTTTGAAAAGCCGGAAAACTGGACAGCACCATATCCGAAGTATGAATTCGGGTGGTGGGAGCCTTTCTTGCCCCCTGGATCTCAGACGTCAAAGGTATGATCAGCAGACGTCTTCCCTAATTCTTCCATATCATCATCTGTGTTTCTTGAAGTAGGTCAAAATCTACAGTAGTGTTTGTTGGTCCGTGATGGATGAACATTTAGTTTGAGAAGTTATATGAAGAGGTCGGGGAAACGCGATTGTAGGCTGTAGGTGAAGATGTTTGTAACTCATCTGAAGGAAGTAAATGAAGAATATTGAGCATTGTACTTGGCATGAAAAAGCATTGTACAAAATTTGGAATGTGTAATTGTTGTTGGTTTTTATCTCTCTCCATGAGGAGTTGTTTAATGATTCTTGAAGATGTACTTGTTTGGGTGCCTATTTATTTTCTATCAGTATCTGTGGATTGATTGATCACAAGCCGAGATATGGTTCATAGCCCAGAAAAGTTCCTAAGACAAGGAAACTCTCACACTTCTTTTAAAGAGTGCCACTTTGTTGAGCTCTCCAAGTTCATCATACCTAGTGAGATCCTGGGTCTAGGAAGAGTGGGTGTAAGCAAGTTTGATGCCTACCTTTATGGTAGAGAAGTTATTTATGATAGACCTCCGGCGTGTTGAGTTCAACAACAACAACATAGTCAGTGAAATTTCACAAGTGGAGTTCCAAGGAAGTAGGTGTATGCATAACTTACTTCAAGCTCTTGTGTGGTAGAGAGCTTATTTTGGATAGACCTCGGTGTGTCGAGCTCTACAAGTTCACCTATTGAGACAGAGAGTATGTTATTGTCCAATGTGTGCATCCTTTAACTTTTATCTCCGGACTGCATCTATATCCTCTAACGTCGGGTACGCACACACAGGCATTTAAACGTGTATAGAACTAAACAAGTAGACACACGCGTCCTACGTGATGCCTTTCATGGAATTTCACATCCAATATGGTGTTTTACGTGTATTATGTCACGTAGGAAGTGTGCATATTTGTTTAACTTTATACAAGTTTAATTGTCTATTTGTATACACGCTAAATTAAAGGACATTGATGTAATATGATGCCAAGTTAAAAGACACGTTTATATATTAGGCCCACGATGTATTATTCTATATAATATTTACTTTGTCAACTTAACTTAGGAATAAAATTGTTTAAAGATCATTGAAAAGGATCTCTGATGATAATCTAGAAAAAGAATATATTTTGGA
>JBDJHY010000096.1:1787935-1816989 GCA_039654485.1 Withania somnifera
TCTCACAAAGTATAATAATTATTTTAACAATTTGTACCTAGACCCCCCACCCCCACTCCACCAAAAAAAAAAAAAAGAAGGAACCCCATATACACTCGTACCTGGTAAAAAAAATAAAATTAAGGGAACCTATACAGAAGGGGAGCCTTGGATTAACTGACAAAGTTGATTTCATATGATCAAGAAGTCACGAATTCAAGTATTGAAACAACCTTTTGCAAAAATGCAAGTTAAGACTGTATAAAATACTCCTATGATTAGGCTCTTTCGTGCATAGCGGAAGCTTAGTGCACGGGCTATCCTTTTTTGAGCAACTAAACCTATGTATATTGCTTGCATTTCTACGTAGAGGACTTGTGATTCCACATTTACTCTACATTTGGGTATCACCTATGATATTAATGTAACATTTTACCCGACATGATAAGATAAAAGGGTAAAATCCAGCATTTAAAATGTAAAAGACAACAGACTTCCATCTTCTCCATCCACTTATTTCCAGGTTCCATGCTTGTTATCATCATCACCTAGTAACCTCCCACCTCCTCGTACGGCTCAGTGCGCATTTGCAACAACACGGACAACATCTCTGGTATACACCATGTGCATCACAGCAGTCTGATCAGCAAGAAGAATGCATTTATCTAGAAAGTGACAGGTTCTTTTAGAAAATTTGAAAGAAAGCTTTGAAACGTGAAAATTCATAGTTATCAAAGAATTATTGAATCATCTTATATGCAAGAAGGCAGTAACGCTTCAACAGAGAAGATGGGAAGAAAATTGATAAGGGTTGCCAAAATGCTAGGAGTAACAGTAATATCGGATCATAATCCTCTAATGTTACAGTAACGGCAATGGCAAAGCAAAAGGTTATATTTCAATTTTGAAAATTTGGAGGTGAAACATGAAGGTGTTATGGGCACAGTAGAAAGATGGTGGTACAATTGAGGTGACCGCGACACCAAATTTCATATCAATAAAATCAGAGGCAGAAATGTCACGGATCATGAGGGCACCTGCATCCTGTTAACCGTAGGAGAACCACTTAACAAGTACAAAAAGCTAAAGTAACTAAATAATTGCGGAAGATAATAGATAAATAACGATAAAACACGCGGAAATCTAATACAATAAAAGAATCCCCGATACCTCATAAACTAGTACATGAGCCTCTAAGAAAATAAATACAAGTCTAAAGTGAAGGTATAATCTGTCTCGAAAATAAATAATAGAAATAGACAATAAGAAAGGTAAAGGAATAGCTCCGGACGCCAGAAGTCATCGTCTACCTCGAATCAGGATAATCAACACTATCAAGAATCAACGGCAAACACTCATACTCGGGTCTGCACAAAAAAAAATGCAGAAATGTAGTATGAGTACCAAAACAACGGGTACCCAGTAGGCTAGGCGCTGATCGAGCTCAAATAAGAAATAAAAGCAGTAAATTGCAGATAATGAAGAAAAGAATCATAAAAATCAAAGAGTACAAGTATAGGTAGTTACTGCTAGCTACCGATAAGTGAAGTAAACAAGAAACAAATAATGGAGCTAGCTAACAACAGTAACAGAAGAACTCAGCTAAAGAAATAAAGACATACCTGAGTCCTTTGCAACAGATAATCAAATAAAGAGAGTGAATAAAGGCGATATACCGGTACCTCAATTAAAAGGAGGGTGAAGAAGGCTAACTACAACAAGTATAAAGATAAAGAGAGAGACATGATAGAAAGTCAAGATATAAGTCCAGCCATAAGTCACTTACCATACCAACAGCAAAATTCACCACCCAACTCTTTCCAGTAGTCAACCATTATCAATTCGAATCTTATTAACTACAGTAGCACATCCTTAGTCCATTCGGAGATAAGCCTCCTCCAGAGTCCATTTCACAACTTATAGGGCAAACCCCACTCGTTGTGTTATGGCCTCTTGGGTGGAGTCCATAATACCTCATTAGTTCCCACTTTATAAGTTTGATTGCGGTAGGAAGGGTACATCCGACGCAACCGAGAGTCGAACCCGTGGAATGGATACTAAGAATAATAGGCTAAGGATCCCGTAGGATATAATATGACCACAATTGTATATCTCAACAGAATTTAAGTAAATAAATAAATACACATAAGAAGCACGCTCTATCGCTGGCACCCCATAAATACCAAAAGTAATCATCCAAGAAAACAAGTGTTGAAAGTAACATAGATATGAGTATGCAAATGCAGGGTGTATGCTGCTCCCCCATATAAGGTCATAAGTATAGGCACGGTCGGACGAAACTCATCGAAGGAACTTTTCCTGTATACCTCTACTCTGGCGATACCGCTACCCGGTCGCCTACGTACTTGGCCCAGGATAATAGGTCCAGGGTGAGTCGCAACCCGCGTACTAACATAACTACCATAACTAACGCTCATGACTAATAGTGAATGTCGAGCACCTATCGGTACAGACTCAAGTCTCATGCCCAGCCGTACCGAGTCTAAAATCAACCGAAAGCTTAGTATCCACATCAAGTCGCAACCAGGACTAATAAGGTAATAATTGATACTCAGCATCCGGCATCAGGCTGAAGCTATATAAGTACCAGCAAGGTCATGTAGCCAATGTCAGGTTTAATACCTGACTAAAATAGTAGAAAGCAGAAGTACCGGGCGCCAAATCGACAATTAGGTCTTAGAATAGTTTAAGAAAACATAAAATAATTTATTATAGTAAAAAGTTCTCTTAAAACCCATTTTCATATCAAGATTGACCGGTGATATCAAAATCTCTATGATCATATCAAAAACATCTATGCTTATTTTCATTATCAAAATCTCAAAGTAATACAAGTCATCAATATACGAAAACAAGTTTTTAAGGCCAACTCAATACTGAAACAAGCTCATCAGGCCATGCAAGGTAAAAAAATCATCAATTCTAGGCTCTTGGCCATAAGCAACTGAAACCAGTGCATAAAATCTCTGTAACACCATGATGACATGCATGAATGATATGAGCACAATCATAAATAAGGATCACAGAATGTCCTGCATAAGCTCGGGTCTGCTACAACAAGCATAACTAATCAAATCAATGTCTAAGATTTACGGACATTCCCAAAAATTCCACCATCTATGTTCCAGAGTCAAGAGCAGACCACAGGGTAATCTATAATCAAAGTACAACACCGTTACGTAATCAAGAACCGGACTAACAAAGCAAATATGGTCAAGGGTACCAACCTAAAATTCCCAACGTAAGAATGCTAGATAGTACTATTATTTCTCATCTAAGTCAAGTCTACTATTATTATCTGTTCTCCGAATACAAGCTCGCAAATACTGTGTAGAAGATATCTGGACTGCTCCAAAACTTCAAAAGTGTGTAAACGAACTTCAACGATCACACAACTATCAAAATAATAATCTATGCATTAATATGAGTCTAACAATACCCCTAATGCTAAACGGGCATAGGGGCCCGCTAACCCGAAATTCCGTACAGAAGGTATAAAAACTTTCCCCACATAGTAGGAAACTTGTACCAAAAATTCGAAGCTAAAATAAGCAAGATTGAAAAGTGAAATAAAGAGTAGGAAATTTTGGGGAATTTATAGGGAAATTTCAAAGAAATTAAAGCGGAATTTTACAATTTAATGAAGGAAAATATGATTGGTGGTGTTTATTGATGTTTTCTAGCTCAATGCTGAAGACCCAAGAGCTTCCAAGATTAACAATGGAGTTTTGATGTGAAGAAGAAGGAAAAAAAGAGCAAAAAGTCGAATTTTGGGTTTTTATATTGCCAGGTACATAACATATCGCGATCGTGTCAATGAGGGTCGCGATCGCGAAATGCGGGATAAATGACCATCGTGATCGCGTAGAGCAACTTCAGGAAACATCGCAATCGGGAAAAACAAAACGACTGACATTGCGATCTCGAAGAAGAGAAAGAGGTTAACAGGGAAGGTCAATGCCACATGATTGTGTGACACAGTGTCGCGATTGCGTAGGCCAATACAGAGGATTATCGCAATCATGTGAGGAAACATCCCGATCGCGATGAACAACTGCGGCACACCAGTTGACAACAATTCAGCATGAAATTGGAACTCCAAACGATGGTTTGGGATGCATTCGAAACCCGATGAATACAAACCAAATATACAAGTTGCACGAAAATAACATTTCGGATTCAACGGCCCAAATGAAATTTCTCTCCAAGATCGTTTTGATGAAATGCTGACTAAAATCAATCCTCGGCCTAAATTACACAAATTCCAACTAAATACTGAAATGAGTTCGACTAACCTGAAGCCCGAACAAACACTTCACCTAATCCAAACTCGACATTTCGGAGCTGATACTATAGTAGGATTTCCAATCCGAGGCTCCGATATCAAAATGACTTCCCAAGACCTCATAAAACACGTAAAATGAGGTAAACTCATAACAACCCTTTCTGATACGGACCAAGATTCTTTCTAGACCTAAATTCATGTTTCAGAGCTAATGGAACTGTTGGAATCAAATTTCGAGATCGTTTTCCAGGAATGTTGACCGGAGTCAACGATATCAAACATTAAAGCTTTAAAATAGGAAAACGAATACAACCACCAAACGAATGACCCAGGAACTGAATTCTCTAAGATACAAGAAAATGCGGAAATGACGGGAAGGGTCATTCAAGAAAACAGAAAGCTTCCAACCGCACATTTAGTTCAGGTGACAGATTTAACTATAGAAGTTGATGAAATAGCAAAATGTGGAAAAATTTCATGGAAACTAAAATCTAGAAGCCTTTGGTTGCAGTAAGGGATAGGAATACTAAATCATCAGTTTTTACAAGGCCCTGTACTGGATACGAACATGGAAGGATACACACCACATCTAACCGATGAAGAGATTGAATGTCTGAAAGACCTTTCAAAGAGGCAGAAATAGTGGAAGTTGTAAGTGAATGTGCCGGGAACAAATCACCGAGTCCAGACGGTTTCACCATATCTTTTAATAAAAAAACATCGGAATGCCATTAGCTTGTGTTGAAAGTCAGGGAGTATTTTCACTAGAACGAACATTTTGTAAGGAATATACATGCAACATAAACTGCTTGCTTTAACTCCCGTGAAGAATGGAGAGTTAATGCTAAAAAAAACATACCCCAACTATAAGATGTTCCCTTTACCTACCTGAACTATCACCTTCTACGTATTAAATCACACTCCATAACAAGCCCTGCTATGTATTTCTTAAAAGTAAAACATAGAAGAAATAAGATATATGCTACTCCTATCTGATTGATCCACAGGATTCAATATCTCATAGAAAACTAAATATGCTTAATGATGTTACCAGCATTATAACACAGTGTTGAAGCATAAGATAAGACATAGGTATCTTTCCCCCGAATTCTTAAAATAGCAAGCAGAGTTTACACTTGAAAGTTAAAAGTCATATTTTAAAATAAAGAAAATGACAATTACAGTACAGAATTTCAAACAGAAATCCCTTCCCTCCATGTTCCAAGTTAGTTGACAATAACTACATGGAGTACGACCCTTATAGAAACTATGACAATTCGTATATCCTATCAATTTTGAACTAGTTCTATTTCGACAAAGCATTCGGTACTCTAGGATCATCTAATAACCTCAAAATATGTATGTTCTTAAATATTCTAAATATGGTGTTGATCATTCATCTATACTATATAGCATATCAGTGTCGAACAATTTCTTCTTTTAACTTCAGGAAAATTACAAACATTCATACTATATGTTTCAGGGACAGAAGGATATGGTTGAACTCTATTGTTCCCATTATGGTTGATGTTACCAAGACTTCAGATATTATCAAAAAAGACTGTTTCCACAGTAATTTATAAATTGCAGGCAGTTATTGTTGATTCTCAAATAGATAGAAAATGATAATTCATAAAGATAACTAAGTGAAACTCACACTATTTATCATATCAAGAGAGCAGTAACATCTTATTTACAAGGTAAAGAAGAGTGGAAAGACAATCAAAGTATCAAAAGTGATGTACCTCCCAATAAGCCTGCCTGGAAAGCCAATGCCATTTCATTTGCTGGTGATAAATAGAAATTGTATCACAGGTATAACCGTAGCCAAATAAACAAAGTGAAGGAAATATTCACTTGTTAGTATTTGAGTGTAGCTATGGTATCATATCAAGGATGGAAGGATTCGCGTTTATAGCCTCTACCAGTAACTCAGCTGTAGTTGCATGAAATGAGAAACCCCTTCAGTCATTTCCTTCATGAAAGTGGCCATTTCACTAATTCTATTACGTGCACAATAATATTGTAAGTATAATTATTTGACAAACAACCGTTGTCCTCCATTTTACTAAGCATATCTTTAGCTTCATCTAGAAACCCTTCATCACAAAATCCATTTATTAATATATTGTATGTTCTTACATTCAGAATTACTCCAATTAAGGAAAGCTTTGGCGACTTTACCATTTTTGGGCAGTCCACTAATGATAATATATTGTAAGATATGATATCAATATTTTCTTTCTTTCCAACGTATTAAAAAGTGACATAGTTTCTTTAACAAGCCCGTACTTAAAATAACCATCAACCAAAGTGTCATCGCCAATTCTTCCAACTTCAAACAGACTTTGCAAGAGGGTATTGTAGGTAAAGAATTGCATGGCCTTGACCAGATTCTTTTTCTTTAGAGTATCCATTTATTAGTATGTTATAGCTAATGATGCTAGCTAGGCTCAATGGACTTTTCTATCATGAAATCAAAAACTCTTCTCGCTCTATCTAGTTGACCACACAAACAATACCCATCCATAATTGCATCGTAGGTGACTTCATTAGGCTCTACACCCTTTTTTACCACGTGTACTTCCTCGGCATCTTCGACTTTTCCATCTTTGCATAGTCAATATGTTAGTATGTTGAAGGTGGGCAAAATATTAAGATTCACCGTGTCAGAGAACAAAGTCTAAACCTTTTCCCACCGACCAAGCTTACAAAATCCATCAATCAATGAACTATACGTGACTATGTTTGGAGGAATGCCTTTCTGCTTCATCTCTTAGCATCATCTAAGTTTCCATCTTTGCAAAGGAAATCTATAACAATGCTGTAGACGACTATGTTAAGCTTAGTGTTTCCCTCTTCCATTAACCGTAGCTAACTTAAAGCTTTCTGAGTATGATCCCTTTTGCTGTGCCCATTCATGCCGGTTCCATCAGACAATAACCATTACTCTATCCTTGACAAACATCATCTGCATCCTTGACCTCCCTTCCAAACTTGATGTTTACCCCAACTTTACCCTTTACTGTATTAGTATGGTGGCATGAAAATAAACTCTGTCAGAACAAGAAGAATAATTTCTCTTCAACTTCAATATGCCTACTATGTTGCTGTGCGCTAATTCTGCCTTTGCACCAATTCTTGTTGTTGAAGTTTGTGGATATTAAAGGGCTAAAAACAGCAATTTATATATATAAGAGTCGCTAGCTCAGAACTGAGGTAGTGGTATAGACTGTGTACGTTGTAGCCTGTCCAAATCTTATTTTGTGGGAGTTTAGTGGGTATAAATTGATTGTTGTATTATTTTGTTTGTCATTTTGTTACTATATATTATTTTTTGTTTTATTCGAATATTATTTGTCATGAGCCAATAGTCTATTGAAAATAGCCTCCCTACCTCACCATGGGATAGTGATATGAATTGTTTATACTTTACCTTTTATAGATTTGTTTTATAAAATATACTGGATTTGTTATTGTGATGGTAATATCCACCTTCACTAAATTTATAAGATCCTTGTCTAGTCCCATGTGCAACACATATATCCAATAACTCATACTTGTTAACTTTCACCAGCAACAAATATCATGTAACACATACATTACAGCTTTTATTAAATATCAAGTAACTTATAACTGTCAGTTCCTATCAATAACAGATATAAGACAACCTTGTAAAAGGAATCACGTAATATTTTCTTTATCATTATTGGGATTTTAAACATGAGACCTTAAATTATCAATCTATTATATTGACCACTAAATCACATTCTTGAATGCTTTCGGTATGACATTTTATTTTTTTATATTTATTGTTTATGGCGTATGGCATATCCCTCATGACATATGGCATATGCCTCATGACATAACTTATGACGTTGTGCCATTAAACTTATATTTTGGATTAAATTTTGGAAAATAATATTTTATAGTTATTTAATTAAATTATTTATTTAATATGATAAAATGTAATAAAAAAAAAAATTTGGCCAAACATCTTCGTCCTTGCTGCTTGCCGATCAATCCATCTTCTCTGACCAAAATCGTCGGCATCTTTCTGCTTTTTTCTCTTTCTTTTTTTTTTTTAAATGTATATATTGTATAAATAATATTAAAATAATTTATATAAGTTTGTATAATAATTTAAAAGTATGTATACACATATTTTCTACACTTTTATATACGTTTATACAAATTTATAAATATATACAGTAAATATATAAAATATATAAAGTTGCATAAATTTTTGTATTCCGCATTAAAACTGGGCTATGCGGTATAATTATTTTGTCTAAACAGTCTATTTTTATAATTTCTCCTATAATTTATGCTAATGTATTTGTGCCTTGGACATGACTTTTGTGTCGCATATAATCCTGACAATATCCGTATAAAATTATGTCGGATCTTTCCTGAAACAAAATTTAGAATAAGATGTAAACAAATCCGGAACAGACCGTTGGTAAGTGATTCAGTCCAAATTCAACTTAAACATCTAAATCTGAGTCAATATCAGCAAAAACATCTTTGAACAAGGTTCTAGCATGATGCCATTTTTATTTTTATTTTTTTGGCTTGAGGCATAATTTTTTTGTCATGAGTAGAATGTGTTACTAAATTTATGCCTTTGGACATATCTTGTGTCATTAAATTTGTGCCCCAAACATAATTTCAAATGAACTTTTGGCTTGCGATTTTTCTGTTTATTTTTTCTATTTAAAACTTTGAAGGATTTAAATTAAAGGCCAACAATCTTGAGGGGTAAAAATTAAAAACCATCACAAAATAGAAATATTTGTGCCTACTTCTTATTTAATGAAAATTTATGGCAAAATATTCTTAACTGTGATCCAATAATGTAAACTGAGGTTTTAGAGAAATTTTGTCTTATTTGACATAAATTGTGTAATATCTGATTCGTACACTTGTGCGTTATAAACTAATATTTTGAAACTAAATGTATGCCTTGTAAGGCCATTTTTTATGTCTTATAAAATATAACTTGTGTGTTATTTTTCCTATGTCAGAAGAATATTTGATAATTTTTTTACTACTTAAAGTGTTAAAAAGGGTAAAATTATTAAAGACCATCCAAAATTAGGGTTGGTCATATCGAATCAAAATCGAAAAAAATCAAAAAAACTTTTTATTGATTTAATGATAATAAATTATTTATTTAATAGCTTCGATAACAATTTAGACTTTTTCATCGAGTTATCAATTCTATAACAGTCGAAATTTTTTTTCTGATGAGTTAACTTATAATCCAGTGTGAATTAATAAATCACAGTTATTAGTTTTCTACTTTTACTTTTTAGTATCTCACACTCTTAGTTATTTCTATAAGGTGTCATTATATGCGTAGGAGCAAGATGCAATCTATCAATTCCTGTGCATTATTTGTTTGGCTTATCACTTCATTTGTAAGTGATTTTCATTAAATAAAAATTTAAGTGAAATCTTAACAGTTAGATCAATAACTAATAAATAGTGAATGACCCAAAAAAATAATCCTTTTAGAAGTCGATTAATAAATGTGTTAAATAATTAGCCCTTAAAGCTTTGTTATTTATATAAAATTAGCCTTATTTATCTAACTCTTTTTTTTTTTTTGGATCAAACTACTTTTAGTTATGACTAAATATTGCTACTCACAACTTTTATAATAGGCATAAGTTTTGTAGTATTTGTTTTATATAATACTTCTTACAAAGTCATTTCTTTTATAATAGCCACTTTAACGAAGGTATATCAAACTTTAAATCACAAAATTAATGGGCTTACTAGGACCGTGTTTGCCTTTTTTAAAAAAAAAATCATTTTTAATTTTATGTCACTATAATATTTTTTTAACCTATAACAACACTAATTTTTATAATAGTACCCTTTTTTTTGTAAAATTATCTTTTTATAATAGTCTTACTCATATATTATTTATTTTACTGTATTATTTTCCCTGCTTTTATTGCTAGCTACTAATTTTCATAATAAAGAAAATAATACCAAATGAATCATTGTTATAAAACCAAATATAGAAGTGGAATTTGTAATCATATAAATTTTATTGAATTAAACTTGAATACGTTACGAATTTAATTTTTATTAAAGTCTATTTAACTGGATAACCACACTTTGCTAAGTTCAAGATGACATCTCATTCTAAAGGCCCAGTTAGTACCACATGTAAAATGACATGGCACGCCAAGTAAAATTCAAGAGCAAATAGAATTCTGCCACGTGTCAAATGATTAGGCGCGCCAAGTCAAATGCAATAGCAAACATAATTTTGCCACGTGTCAAATGATTGGGTATGCCAAGTCAAACACAAGAGCAAAGAGAATCATTCCACATGTCAAAATGACACAGCAGGCAAGTCAACGCCATTGAAATCACATCATGTGTATATGTTGACATGTTCCGATCAATAAAATATCGTCATGTCACTTAAATTTAATTGGCCAAAAGAAGTTGTCTTCGTCACAGTTCCTTCATTTTACAACTATAAATAGGAGTCTTCAATAATTTTTTAGATTCTAATAAGAAGCAGAGAGAACTATGAATTAAACACCACAGATTTCAAGCATTAACATAATTTATATTCGAAAAATCAAATCAGAGGATTCATAAAGATTGCAACACTCGTTATTTGAAATTAAATAAAAAAGATTGTTATAATAATTTATTTCTTGATTATTATTTTCTAGGCACGAATTTATTTACAAGATTCTCTAAATTAACTAATAAATTGTCTTGCATTTTGATCAAATATTTCAAAATTTCAATACGTCAAGCTACTTTTGACAAGGAATATTACATTGGGAACTTTAGTAATTAGTAAAAAAAAATTACATTGAAAGATCCGCCCATATTTGTATTCATTAGACCAAAAAAAAAAAACTTCATCTTGTTAAGGTCGAAATTATTAATAATGTATCTTCTTTCTTTAATTTTGAATTACTGAAATATGAATATATTTAAAATTCTAAATATATAAAATTTAAGGTTGTGTAGGGCGGGTGCGAATTGAAGTAATTTTTTTAATAAAAAATTAATGCGGAACAAGGCAAGTTTCAAATTTAAACTTAATTGTGACTTTTAACATGTTATAAAGGTAGCCACCCATGTAGGTTCATCTTCCTGTTGCCATCCCTATAGAGGTATATAACAAACGAGTACGATATAGAGGTATGGGCAGAGATAATATTCCGTGAAGTGTAGTTAGCTGTATATTTTTTGTCGAAAAATTATGTGGTATATACAGATTAAGTGTTAACTATTATGAGTGTGTATAATTTTGCACGCCTTTAACATAATTGAGAAAAAAAAATTATATATTCTTTGCTAAATTTCTAGTTCCGCCGCTAATATTCTAAAGCGTGAACATCGCATCTCTCATTAGGCAGGCCTAGTTATATGCTCCCAATGTCTATCTTTTTGTCTCTACAGTGTTGTCTAGTTCATAGACTAAATTATTTCAGGATTATAGATCTAAAGTTATGATTTTGGGACTAATTTATACAATATAACAGGTGGTATAAAATAATATCATGCCGGATGAAATAAGATGGAATAATCCTAAGACTAAGTTTGATATTAAATTTATATCATGTTTGGTTGATGGTATAAACGTATAAATTAGTCTGGAGATAAATTTATATCATCAACCAAACATGGTATACATTTAGTACCAAGCTTAACCATGAAATATCCCACCTTATCCCCATACCAAACGATCCCTATATATATAACTTAATGTATATGGAAGGGATAACAAATATACAATAAACATAACATCCTTAACAACTACAACATTTTCAACTCCTCAACCAACAATGTTTGGAACAATTTCTGAAGAGATTGAAGTTGCTGTGGCAGCAAATGAAGCTTGGAAAATCTATGGCACAATTCGACTAGCAAATCTTGTAGTTAAAGACCTTCCGAATATCGTTCATAGAGTCGATATACTTGAAGGTAATGGTGGTGTTGGATCAATCCTCAAAGTAACATTTCCACCAGGCACACCACTTTTGACATCTCACAAAGAGAAATTTGTTGTTATTGATGATGAAAAGAGGGTGAAAATAGCTCAAGTGGTTGAAGGTGGACTTCTTGATATTGGATTTACACTTTATAAGGTTAAGTTTGAAGTCATTGAGAAGGATAAAGAAACATGTATCACAAAAGCAACAATTGAGTATGAAGTTAAGGAAGAAGCAGTAGCTAATGCTTCATTTGTTAGCATCCAACCCTTTGTGGCCATAATGAATTTGGTTGCAAAGTGTCTAATTCAAGGCAAAGATGGTTCATCTTCTGCCTAATGTTTTCGTCTGTTCAGAGGCAGATCCTGGATTCAAAACACTGATGAATATAAGTGTGATCTCAGTATATGTATGATTTAAGTTTTTTTTTTTTTTTTGCATATGTATGTTTAGTTCGAGCCAAAAACATTGTGCTTAATTAAACTAGAATCGCCCTTGATTTAACCTAGTCTGTTATGCATTACTAGACCTTTTATGGCTCCCGAGCATAGTGGAAACTTTAATGTACTGGGCTACCCTTTTGAGTTTCATGAAGAGTTGGTCAATGTTTCAAGCTTTGTTTGTATTTCATTGGTTTTGGTAATTGTTTGGCTTATTCCATCATTACAATGAAACAGAATTTGGCAGTAAATGTTTTAGTTGAACTTTGTTAAATGTTGATGCTGATTGGATATTTAGTATTTTGACAAATTTTGTTTTTCTTCTTAGTGGATTGGTCACGTACACTGTCCTATGCAACACAATTGGCTACATGTTTATGTATATGTATGTAGATTGTGACAGGAGCGGAACTAGCATTTGTTGAGGGATACCCATTTTTAAGTATATATAATATATATCGAGTCCCTTTGCCTAGTTCGTTTGTTTCTTTTGTCAGATTTTAAACCCCCTTCATAAAAATCATGTATAGGAAGAGCATACTTAAGCAGTTAAACCAGTGAGCTTTGTGCACTCTTTCTTCTCATCTTCTATATAATTCCATGGAGGATTTGCCTCAGACTACAAAATCCATTTCGAAAACCATCTGATTTATGAAGTTCACTGGCCCAACTAATTGAAATTCACACTTGGATAGAGCTACTATGAAAGAGAGAAGAAAATCTCTATTTATAGGCGATTAAAGGTGCAAAAATCTCAATCATCCCACTACACTCTTTGGTGGTGAATCCATTTCTCAATTATGATCTTCTTGAAGCCCTTTTCATTATACCAATCTAGACACAAGTCTAAAGCTATATTTGTTTTAGTGCTCTTTGGTTGGTACTTTCTTCTTTGATAAGTACTCTCTTTCATTGATAAGATCTAAAAGAAAGAGGGCCTTATCCTTTACCAAAACCATCCATTTCCCCTATATTCTTCATCGATAACATCTAAAATAAGGGGCCTTACATCCTACAACTAATTTGGGAGTAAAAGTACAACTTTTGTGATGTGTAGATTAGGCAAACAAAAGCATGGTAATTGAGGAAGGGTTGAGGAACGGATCCATTATCCACCAAGTTTCAAACTGTCACCCAACTCTCCGAGGATTTTTTGAATATCAAAAAACAAAGGGAGCCCTAGCAGGGCCGTTTTCCACCGAGTTCGAACCTATCACTGACATTTGAGAATCTCATGGTTCATAGATTTAAATGTCAGTGCGCATAACTTAAATCCGCAATACTAATTACACCATCTTTTAAAGGCACAGACTGAACTAGTACATCACTGATTGTGAACTAAAACCTAGACTGAATATAAGTATTCCCAGTCATACTTATCGTCCACTTCCACAATTATACACTTCCTCCAGAGATCATGTAAATGATAGCCAAATCCTGTCAAAGAAGGTGGTTAACCAAGTTAAAATACCAAAACTTTAAGGGGTGATTTGGTTATACTTGCAACAACAACAAATAAAAACCAGTATATTCCCACAAAGTGGGGTCTGGGAAGTATATGCAGTCCATACCACCTCAGGGTGAGGTAGAGAAACTGTTTCCGATAGACCCTCGGCCAGGCGAGAAGAGAGAACTTCATTTGAAACTTATGAAGATGATGTTGGAACACAAGTTCAGAGCAGTTCTCCAAATTTGAAATCCAACTCCAAGTTGCATTTGGAAATTTTATAACCAAACACTAATTTTGAAATAGTGTGAAGAAGCTTACGACATAAGCATAAAAGAATGAATCCCTGTCCATTTATTCAGGAAAGAGAAGGGGACAGAGAGAGAACAGAGTTTGAAAGGGCGGTAAACAAACCTTTTTGACTTAACTTGTGGTGGGAAGATATACTCTTATGGTGTCTTTCATAGACAGTTTCCTCCTACATGTAGGACATTTACCCTGAGCAGCAATGGATGCTTTTATGCACGCCTTGCAGAAAATGTGGCCACATTTAGTCGACATCTCCTCAACTAATGGACCCATGCACACTGGACAGCTGAATGTAGGCTCTTTTGGTGGTGCTGGTATTGCACTTTTTAGACCAATACTCTGGCATGAGGAACAGAATTAATTATAATAATGTTTTGAAAATTGAGATGGTAGACCTATAAAACACACCCACACACTCTTATGAAGTAATTTCAGCTACAGTACATGTCCTATACCTTGGGACAGCTATGTCCTTCTAGGTCTATGTGAACACCAGTGTTCGTTGCTTGATTTGTAGAGACTCTTCTACCCTTGTCGCGAATGTTACCCCTAGGCGTACGGTCCTCTGCAATAGCCGTGAACCAACCAAAACAGGTAGTGGAAGAAATAAATCAAGCCAAAGCTTTCCATGTAAATGAACTACCCAAAAAATACATCAGGTCAAGCAGTTGTGATGCAAAGTTAATTAGAAAACCATACCGTACCACATCTCAAATTCCTATGATATCTACACACTCCTCCCAACCACAAGAGGATTAGGAAAAGACTCATTTTGTCACTTCAAGACTCATTTCAATTCCGATTTTAACTGTACCACTATCCTGCTTTGCATTTGTCTAGTTCCATCAACTAAGTGGAAGATTCATCAAATTGTGAAACGTTACCCTGCCGAAATGTGATGTGCTTCCAATGTCAATAAAAAGTACAAAAAGAAGCATTAATTAAATTCTCCATAAACACAATCCTTGAGTGCACAAAATTTAGTAAACTGAATTGGTATCCTCAAGGACAGAGGAGATTTTCACAGGTCCATAATAGCTGAATTTGAAAAAAAGAAAAAAAGATAGAAAGACCATTTTGCTCCCCCATAAAGAGAATTTTATAGTTACAATCTCATGTCTACTTAACCATTAAAGAAGAAAAATGAAAGGTTACTCCAAGGAAATTTGGTCAGATAATTCCTATCTAGAGTCAGATAAAAAAGTCCAATAGCTCCTGATGGGGAAAAGAAGTTTTATAGCTACAATGAGCAAACTACCTGCAGGTGTAACGGGCTTTAACAACAACAATAATATACCCAGTGTAGTCTCACAAAGTGGGTTTTGGGGAGGGTAGTGTGTAAGCAAACCTTACTCTTACCTTAGAGGTAGAGAAGTTATTTCCAATAAATCCTCGGCGCGAGAAAAATAATCCAAGCATTCCAAAAGTAGTAACGGAAGTGAAAGCATAAAAAAAGCATACTGAGTAGTAATTACAACAAAATAATGAGATAATCGAAGAACGAGAAACAACAAAATAATGAGATAATCGAAGTACGAGAAACAACACTAGGTGTAACAGGCTTAAGAGAAGAATGAATTACCAGAATCCACATCCAGCACAATAACCTGTCCTTGATTCCTTCTGGAGTTGTTCTTAGCCTAATAAAAAGTAGACGATCTCTAACATATTAGACTTGATGTGAAAAATCCGCATAATCACAGACATGATGAACCACTAAACAATCTTAGCGAAAGAAAAAACTATTAGCATAGTAAGGGAAAGTACATACTGCTGCAAACGCCCTAGGGGATGATATAATCACATCATCATCAAGCGCCTCAACATCAATTGCTGGAGGTGTCAAAGAACCTCTTTGTCCATGTGTCATATCCCCAGATTCAACATGAATAGAAGTTCCTTCCTGATCTTTGTTCTCACCTGGCGGTGCAGCGTTTAGATCCACACTTAGCACAGTACTTCTTCTAGACGGGGCCCTTGTACGCCTATTTGGGTGTGCCCTTTTATCTCGGGTACTCATTCTATGCTCAGTTGTACTCTCTAGGGTTATATGATTCCTAAGAAGATGCCATGTGAAATTATATTAACTAAAACAGGGAAAGATGGATACATTTGAAGTTATACTATGGTTTATTTTCATCATAATCTGCTATCTTCAAAACACAAGGGACAACAAGAACTAGTAGTTATTCAAGTATCTCAAATTTACTAAACAAGTAAACATACTTCCATATGAACTCTTATGGTGGACCTTTAACATACACGACGGCAAGCCACGAAAAATGAATAGACTTACAAATAGAAATTGTATGCTTTCAAGCATGTTTATCAAAGTAGAAGTTTAATCGGGCTGCAATCACGCGAAAAGAAACCATGGGCATCGATAGTTTGACAGCACTGTGAGAGTATCACCAGACCCTCTACCTCTAGGTCTATGTACACTCTACCTTCCTAAACACACTTAGGGGACTACACTAGGCTGCAACTTGTTGTAAAGTAACCTCAAAACCAATACTGACAGTGTGAAAGAAGGAAGTGGACCGTCACTTTAAATAACTCAGTTTAAACAAAAAATCAGCAATCTGGTAAAATTTAGCAGAAACCATTCTGCTCTATTCGTTCCTATTCAAAGGATTCAACCCAAACAAACAACAACAACAACAACATACCCAGTACATTCCAACAAAGTGGAGTCTAGGAAGGGTAAAGTGTATACAGTCCATACCACTAACTCAGAGGTGAGGTAGAGAGGCTGTTTCCGAAAGGCCCTCGACTAACAACAAAAACCAGAGTCTAGTACAACAATAAGCAATATAAAGTATTAAAAATAACAGCAAATAACAAAAACAGTGCCACACAGATATAACACAACAATCAATCCAAGCAACAACCCCAATTCAATGTCAAATGCAGGGCACTACAAGAAATGTACTATAGCACGAGAAACCAAATAAAGCACACACTCTACCAGCAAGAACTCACTCCTACCTCCTAATCTAACACCCTAATTCGCGTCTTCCACAACTTCCTATCCTGGGTCATGTCCTCGGTAAGCTGTAAGAGCTTCATGTCATGTCTAATCACTCCTTTCAATACTTCTTCGGTCTACCTTTACCTCGCTTGAAACCATCCAGCGACAACCTCTCATACCTGCACACTGGAGCATCCGAACCCCTCCTCATCACAAACTAGTGTATTGGCTATATAAAATTCAAGATATCCATTCCACTCTATTCGTCCCTATTCAGAGGATTCAACACAGTTTGACCAAAAATATTTTTCGATTTTCTCATATTCGATTGGTCAAAATGTTTAGAAAACATTTTCACAAAAAACAACCTCCTTACGAATGAGGAAAATGACTTACCTGATAAAATTAGAGAAAAGACTTTCTACGAGTGGCTATGAAAACAACCTCTCTACCTCAACGAGGTAGCTGTAAGGTCTACTCACACTTGTGGGATTTCACTGGGTATGTTTTTGTTGTTAGATTCTACAAGTGAAATTTCACTGGGTATGTTGTTGATGTTAGATTCTACAAGTGGAATTTCACGTTATCTTCGCCCACTACCACCCCACACAACTTAAATCAATATATCTGTTTCACTCTATTCGTACCAAATTCAGCGAATTTGACATAATTTGACTATCTTTTATACTGAATGTCAACTTACAAATGCTTAAAAGAAACAACACAACTTAAATCAATATATCAATTTCACTCTATTTGTCCCCTATTCATAGGATTCAACACAATTTGACTAAATTTTACACTGAAACTCAATCTACAAATGCTCGAAACAAAGCATACAACTTAAGCATCCAAGGTATGACCTAGTAATCAATGAAGCGGATTGAAAAACACGAAGTTTCAGGTTCAAGTTACAATAGAGAAAAATAGAAGGTGATTTCTTTCCATTTGTCATAGCTTTAGTGGATAGAGTTATCTGATACATGATACCAATATGAGGTGCCAGTTATCTCATGGAATTAGTCGAGATGCATAAAATCTAGTCCGAGCACCACAATTACCAAAAAGAAACCACACAACTTATATCAATGTATCAATCACACTCTACTCATCCCCTATTTAGAGGATTCAACACAATTTAACTAAATTTTAAATGAATCTCAATCTAAAAATACTCAAAAGAAAACATCCAACTTAAGCATCCAATGATGTGGCCTAATGATCAATAAAGTGAGTTAAGAACATGAGGTATCAATTTCAAATCCCAGCACTCACAAAAAAATAATAGGTGATCTCTTTCTATCTGTACTAACCTTGGTGGATAGAGTAACCTAATATCTGTTACTAGTAGTAGGTATCACATATCTCGTGAAATTAGTTAAGATGCATGAAAGTTGGCCCGAACATCACATATATCAAAAAGAAAACACACAACTTAAATCAACTAGCTGGGTTTTCCATCTGTACTAGACTTGGTGGACAAAGTTACCTGACATGTGTTATTAGTAGAAGGTGTCACATATCTCGTAGAATTAATCAAGATACATGAAAGCTAGCCCAAAAACTACAGTAATTTAAAAAAAATACATACAACTTAAATCAATGTGTATCAATTCCACACAACTTAAATACGAAATCACAAGTTCAAATCCTAGTAAGAACAAGAAAACACTAGGTGATATATTCTCATCTGTCCTGTACATGTCACTAGTATAAAATGGAACGTATCCCGTGAAATTAGTCGAAAACACACAACTAAAATCAATGTATCAATTCCAGGACTGAGTTACATGATACTACTTATAGTAACAAGTGTCACGTATCCCATGAAATTAATCAATTTCATATAAGCAAAATTTTGCAGATCAAAAAGGGTATTTAATAAATTTAATTAAATAAAAAGAAATAAATAAAGAATTTGAATGAAAATTGAACCTGAATTTATTTATTTTTGGTTTAGAAACTCCAGAAAATCGATAAATTCAGTGTGTTAGGGTTTTAGAGAGAGAGAGAGAGAGAGAGGGAGAGAGGGAGAATCTTCAAAAATGTTAAAGAGTTGGATTTGTGAGGCGGTTACTTACTAAGACTTATCAACATGAAATTCAAAATTAAAGTAACAGTAATTTTGTTTTTAAATTTTTAATTTCTACATTAAGGAAATATATCTATATATATATATATATATATATAACGGGATAATTTTATAATATGGTTAATAGCAAATATACATTATAAAATAATGGTCCAAAATTTACTTTGTATTCTTATAATCTAACTCAAATTTGATCATAAGTGTAAAGTAATTTTTTTATATATATTTGTATACTTGTTTGTATATTATTGTGTATACAAAACAGCCTTTATATTTTTGACAATTTTCTTCTTTCTCTTCTATTTTATACACACTTATACACGTAGATACATTATATATACATAAAAAAGAAAAAAAAGATAAAAGGAATGAATTTGATTAGACTACTTATTGAAAACTAATATTTAATTGGGCTGCATGTTGTAAAAATCTGAAATATTGGTCATTTTTTGCAATGTAAAGTTTATAAGGGCTATTGAGAGTAATTAATTTTTAAAAAATATGTGTTGTATTTGGCAAGTTTGAAAAAAAAAAAAAAAAAGGAAGAAGATATTTGCTCTAATTACTCCCTCCATCTCATTTTATATATCTAGTTTTGAATTTTTAGATTCAAACAAATTCTTTGTTCATAATTTTTTCATATATATTTTGACTATTTTAAAAATAATTATTATAGTAGTTCTTACATATTTTTTAAATATATAAATGTTATTTTCAAAAACTTAAAAATCACATGTTGCAATTCACGATCAAACTTGAGATCACATGTTGCAATTAAAGATCACATTTGTTTGACTTTCGAAAAGCAAAATGTAACACATAAATTAAGATGAGATCACATTTGTTTGACATTCGAAAAGCAAAATGTGACACATAAATTAAGATGGAAGGCGTACTATCAAACATAATAGATAGTACTAGATTTGCTCATTTTTACTTATTTATTATTTCAAAAATAATATACTTTTCCTGTTTTGTTTTAATATTAATTATTTATTTTTAAAATTCAAGACTTATACATTAATTAATATCATTAATTAATATCAGAATCATGATAGAATATTCATATTAATCATTATTTTTTAAAAAAAAATGTGTAAAATTTAAAATAGAAAAGTGAAAGTAGGGAATGCTAAATAAGTGTTTGACCATAAAATTTGAAATCTCAATTTTTATGTCGTTTATGAAATCTATACAAAATTTGAACTTTAATTTAAAATATAAGATTTCAAGTTTTCGGATTGTAATTTCAATTTTCCTTTTAAATATAAATCTTAATCTATATATTTATTTTTGATAACAAAGATCCATCATTTAAATTTTTTATCAAAAAATCACTTCGACGAAAACTTTTTTCTTAAAAAAAATGCTAATTTATGTGCGACGATTAAAGTATTTGCGGGTTTGCCTCGCAACAAATATTTTACCATCCCTAAATCGACCTATACTTTATAGTAATTGTTCCTTTAAAAAAATCCAAAAAGATTCAAATTTGTTTATGTTTATACTTGAAACTATAAAGTCGTGTTATTATCTTGAATTACAATATCGTAGCATGTCAAGTGGCATATAAAGCAATTTTCTTTTGATAAGTGTATTAGAAGTTTAGAACTCATACCACTTCTTTTAGGTCACCATACATGTTGCAAGTAAAATCGTGATATATTACAAACATATAATACATTATACAGTCATGATATATTGTACAGATAACTAGTTAGACACATAATACATTATGTAATCGCAGGACACTATAGACAAGTACCACTTCAAATACATACCATGTTAAGCCACTCATCAAATACATGATTAAGGTAACTGAATATATGAATTCGATTTTAAATATACATCGCATAGTTACAACATGTATAGAGTATTTGGCCACTAACATGTATTGCAAATCTATAACTGGCTAGACACATAATACATTACGTAATCGCGAAACACTATAGACAAGTACCACTTCAGATACATACCATGTTAAGCCGTTCATCAAATACATGATTAAGGTATCTAAATACATCAATTCGATCTAAAATATACATCGCATTACATGTATAGAGTATCTGGCCACTAACATGTATTGCAAATCTAGTGGTACATTATGTTATTATTTTAAAGTAGTAGGAGAATAATTTATCCAAAAACAAAAAGAGTAGACCAGTGCACTAAAGCACCATGGTATGTGGGGGATTTCGGGAAGGGCCAAACCACAAGTCTAAATCCCAGAAATAGACTTATACAAAGTTAGGAGAGGAAGATGTAACCCCACAAAGATCATACTTTAGATTCCAATGCTAAAAGTATCTTCTTCCTTGGACCCTGAAAACAAAGGACAATTACCTTAATATAGGGAAATAGAGATAGGTATGTTGCTCGGTCTCCAAAAGTGTTGCCGCACCCATACCAGGTATGGCTCCTCCAAAAAAGAAATGGCACTACGTTTAGGAGGATTTGATACATGTCCGTTGACATTTTTTCAAAAGTCCGAGCAACATAGGTAGATACAAGTATAACCATTACTCTAAAGTTTCAAATCCAAGGAATTTTGGGTTCATGTGAACTTTTAAAGTAAATGGCCATTGCAAAGACTGAACTCAGACGAGGGTGTACAAGTTTCACATGTGAAATAATTTCCCAAGTATCAGATTCCGGCTGTCGAATTAAGGTCAGACGGGTACACTAAAGCTTCTCCTATGTGCACAGTTCAGGGGAGGGTAGGGCCAAAAGGATATGTCGTATGCAACCTTGCCTGCATTTCTACAAGAGATTGTTTTCACGGCTTGAACCCGTGACCTTCTGTAGAATTATGTCAAGCAAAAGACTTATGCCAGTATCTACAGGGAACTTCAGACCAATGTGAGTTTGATGACCCTTGTACCAAAAAGTCTTCTCTGAACTATTACAGTTTATTGTTCGCATCTAGTTATCTCGACCAATTTAAGCTTTTTGCAGTAATAACATCCAAAGAAATCTCTCATCCTACTAATTAAGACGTTTCGTGCCTACTTAGCTCCCTCCTTTTTTAATTAAAATGCCTCTTTCCACTGTTTACATTTTTGTGAGGATTCAAGATACTTACCATTGGTATTCCCATAGCTTTAAGATCTTCATCAGTCATGTGTACAAGAGCAGCGATATCAACCTGCAAGAAAATAGTAAGGATATAGGTGATATTCTGACGCTCTTATAGGTTTGAAAAGGGTAATAACAGCAGAAAAGCACATACTTCTTCAGCTTGAAATGTAATTGCATACTTTTCAAGACCCAATGCTTGTAGAAAAGTGTCTACAGATTCAGCCTGCAGCAAAAAGAAATTACATATAAGAATGTGACATCATAAAAGAAATTTCTGAGGGGCATAAGCAACATGTATCAACTTCAGGCTATACGACATTGCTGATAACATTGAGGGAAGCACCAAAAGAAACAAGATAAGCAGTATGAATAGAAAGAGCCACGTATTATTATTTATGCATAACTATTAAAATTTTGAACAGGATATAGAGGATTGTTATGTGCACAACTGATTAAAGAAGCTCAAGATAAAGTGATAAACAGCCACAAAACATATGCAAGTGGACTGATAACATAGCTGAATGAAAATACTGGAAAGGACACGTAGGCTGCATCCACATTCTCATAAGGTCAACAATGAAATGGACAGAAGAGTAGATTAAACACAGATCTGTATGTCTTAGAAATTTTATGAATTTATTTATTTTGATGGTGTGGTACCGGGGCCAGCTTTCGCGCAGCTGGACTAATTTCACGAGATACCTGTCACCTCCCACCATTAATAGGAAGAAATCACCTAGCCTATTTTGTCTTCGCTGACATTTGAACCAGAAACCTCATGGTTCTCAACCCACCTCACGGACCACTAGGCCACACCCTTGCCTATATGTCTAAGGAATCACGGCAAGAATTGAGAAAGAAAAAGTTGAATGATATCATTCACACAGGCACTTTTGCAGGCTCATGTTTCAGAATGAGTCGACATGGACTCAGGTCAAGTTTCCAGGTTCAAGATGGAAGGTGTAGAACTTGCATGTACATTTTCTTTGATTAGAGGTAAGTAAGACTTGCCTAGACCTTGAGATTCAGACTTGATCGAGGATACTCTGTCCATATAGTGTAGTACATGGTGTTCTCTCTTTTCTTTTCCAAAAAATGACTTCTCATAGAAGTCTCAAATTGTGAAAATAAGTGATTCAGACTTCGCTCATGAAAATCTCCGGTCCTATAAATATTTTCAGCTCAATTTCACAGTTTCATTTTTTGGTACAACTGGAGCATTTGATGTCCTCTGTCTGACTTGAAGATCTGTAACCTGTTTGATAACAATAGAATGGACAAGCTGATATTCAGCACCATTATACTCTGAAGTAAATCCAACCTCAACTTTCAGACAATGACTCTTCGTCAACACTAAAATGCAGAAATCAGCTAATAAAAATGTGCATAGTGGGCCAATTCGATAGAAGAGAACCCAGCCTGCCATCACTCCTAATCTAGTCACTGGAACTTCCCTCATACATAAGTATTACTATTTCTTTATCCTTCATTAAAGCCTCCTTGAGCTCCATATACCTATTACTCTTATGCTAATTCTGGCTTCTCAATGATACTATTGTACTAGAAATTATAAAAACTTGTGTACCCTTATTTTCTTTTAACTTTGGTAAACCTAAGCCCTACCAACACCCCAACCCGGTACAGGCAGCCAACAGCGGCCTACCATGATTTGCTTTCTTTGGTAGCTTGAACCCCTAATCTCATGGTTGAAAGTAGGGCTTCCTTTCCATAAGGATATCCTTCCCTAGTCAATAACATTAAATATATAAGACGAAAAAATAAGATTAAGTACTTCTCGAAACCATCTATCTTTAACTGAGATCTTAAAAAGGTATTTGCCCCTCCTTGGCAAATAACGCGTTAGCGTTAGAGAGTGCTGAAATAGGAGGATAATCAACTTCCTAGTGGTAAAGACGCTCCATTTAACTGATCTTAACTTGCATAATGTTGACCAAGCATATTCGTTTCATTTCCAATACCTTTTCTGGCCTCCACTTATTTAACTAGTTGATAGGGATCTCACTCAAAAGGAAGCGAATCTGAACAGCTGGCACAAATGACCAAGCATATTCGTTTCATTTCCAATACCTTTTTTGGCCTCCACTTGTTTAACTAGTTGATAGGGATCTCACTCAAAGGAAGTGAATCTGAACAGCTGGCACAAATGAGGAGTCGTCTTAGCTTTGCTTTCTAGAAAAATATAATGAATTACCTGTACTGGTCTAAATTTAGTTTAGGAAGGTGGTCGTAAGACTTATCAGATATCAGCGTCGTATAAGTTTTACCTGTTATTGAACCGATTACTCCAGCCACATTGAAGAGTTCAGGTAGCATAAGCAATTCCTACCCTCACATACAACAGCAACATCAACAACATTACCCTGAGGGGTTTGGGGGTACATAGTCCTTAACACTACTTCTTGAAAGTAGAGAGGTTGTTTCCGATAGACCCTTGGGGCTCAAGAGAAGCAAAAATCGAAGTAGCTATTAAAATGAAATAGTAGTGGAAAGACACATGATTACTAAAGAGCAAAGCAGTGCGGAGACATATGCAAGGAGCATAATATCAACAACAAAGTGTTGTCACCTAAATAAGTAAAAAAAAAAAAAGAAGATAACAGATATCAAAGGCCAAAGACCACATGAATAGGCTAATACTACATCAGGGGATACAGTACCTCAAGCCAAATGTATGGACGGGCTAGCACTAAGCCAAAGCTCAAGTACTAACTGTCCTCCTACTCTTAACCGTGACCTCTATATCCTTCTATGTAAGGCCATGTCCTCGGTGAGATGTGTTATATGTTGTCTAATCACCTCTCCCCAATACTTCCACGGCCTACCCCTTTCCTTTCTTCATACCTACTATATTCAACCTCTCGGAGGGGCGTCCGCACATCTCCTCTTCACATGCCCAGACCATCTCAGTTTCCCTTCCCTCGTTTTGTCCACATCCTCCTCATAGGCACATACAACAAAATAAAATAACTACACCCATAAATCATCTCTATCAAACAACACATAAACGATAAAAGTAATTTCTATGCATCGGTTCGGGCCCAGACATGAGACATATATTGCAAGGAAGATCTGGAAATGAAGTCTTCACAGTGTAATGTTGTGTCGACACCCAGTCACTCCAGCCATTTTCAAGAATCCAGGAAGCATATACCACTCCTACCACAGGATATATACACATAACAAAACAAAATAAGTATCTCCAGCACGTGTATCAAACTGGGAATAATGATAAGATAAAGAAATTATATGCATGTAGTTCGTTCCCTGGCAATAATGTATTGCCAGCAGGCTCTAATAATGAAGACTTGACAGTGTAACGTAGTGTCCAGGGCCAGTTACTCTAGCCATATTGAGAAGTTCCGGAAGCATATATCATTCCTACCCACAGCATACACATGCACAACAATGAAGTCTTTAAATCTTCCAGCAGACTCAACGATGGAAGTGAACAATAAACAAGAAGCAGAAGTTGCTAAGAACCAGACAAATAATATTGACAACCAATAGATATACCCGAATTAGCAGTCAGTTCCACTTGTCATCTGATTACATATCACAGCACTCTAATTCTGTACTTGAGGACTACTATAAGGATAATACTTACTGAACTTTCACACTATGGCTACAAGGAAAACAAGATCCAACATCTAACAGCAGCAAATTTAAGTATCTTAATACTTAAAGAGCCGAAGACTAAGGAATATGGTACTCATGTAATCATGCTATCTTAGTCTAAGACCTCCTTCACCCTTTTTTGCTGGCGGTTTTCTTTTCCACTGCCCTATAAACAGTGGATCCGCATCCACTTTCGCTTTGTTACGGGACTAGAGCAAATCATCAAAGGCATGTTTTGTTTTGGTATCAACATAACATTCTATGAACCAATAACCAAACAATGGATCCCAAATACATTCTCAAATTCATGCATTTTGCCTTGATTGTTAAATTTTGAACGGGCTGCAAAATTTCTATCAGCAAAGACCTCATTTTCAAAAGTAACCTGAGTAAGTGAGATATACTTGCCTTCTGCCAGGACTTCTTAGAAACTTTACTGGCAACATTTTTGGTCTCTGAGACAGGAGCTTCAGCTATGACACTTCTCTCGGCAGGCTGGCTTACTTCAGGAATTGCCTTAAGCTTTATTTTAGGGGCATCATTTTCCACTGTTTGCGAGTATCCAGTACCAGAGAGCTTTACCCGCAGATCCCTCGTACTTCCAGATAAGGAACTCTTTATAATTTCAGTAGCTTGTTGGATGCTTCTTCTTCTTTGGAGTTTGAGACGAAGATCCTCTGTACCAACTCTCTGATCTATACAAGCGCACAACAAAAAATTGAATGAACCTTCTACTATATAACTCAAAATACTACCCGTTCATTTAAGAAAAACTGCTAGATGAATAGTGTGGTTCATAAACACCACATACGTGATCCTCGAAGTTCATCAGGCTCATAAAGGTTACGCACCCATTTATCGTCCTCTTCTCTATGCCTGAAAAGAGAACTACAGCTATTAACAACATGATTAATACGACTCTTCCTTTCTTTCTTTTTTTCCGGAGAAATGCTTCTTTGAGCTGTGAAGATAAATATGATTCATCTCATAAACTTACTCATAACACAATATAACGATACACCACTTTCACCAGATTGATCATAGTATTAACATTGAATAAAATTTTCATTGCTATTGAAACATCAAGCATCAAATCCATCAACATGAACCCAATTCCACCAAAAGTTTATTTACTTTCCAATTCTAGTACACAATAAACAAGCAACACGGGGGGAAACCAAACAAGCAACAGTACGATGTTAGCTAAAACAAATTCAACCACCACAAGAATCTTCCCATGCCTTCATCTGACTAGAGGTGGCACTCTTTTAAGGGAAATAAACAAGATGACTAGCTAAATTGAACTGGATACTCAATCTAATAAAGATGAATCCTATCCATTACTAGCTGAGTTCCGAGACCCCGAAAAAATAAATTAGATGATGACAGTGGGCAAGTTAAAGTCTAAATGCTAACTACAACACTACATGCCTCTCCTGTTATACTCCTTAAGAAGTAGAGAGTAAATTTTCCAGTAAGAAGTTATGGTAAAATGGTACAATTACTCCTTTAATGACATGGTGATCTACAGGTCATATGGGTTCGAACGTGGAATAATGTCTTTGCAGAAATGCAAAGGAGAGGGTGCTCACATTACACTCTCTCTACCCTTCCTTGCACTAACCAGGAGCAGCACGTAGTGCACATGATAAGCCAAATTTAAACAGTTATTCATGATTGATCTGTCTACCGGAAACATCCTGTCTACCCTCATAAGGTAGGAATAACGTTGCGTACACAACACTCTTCCCAAACCCAGTTATGAGATTTCACTGGGTATATTGTTACTCATGATTGACATCCTTAATATCAAGGCCTCTAATGAACTGAAGATAAAACAAAAAAATAAAAAAAAATGATTGAACCTACAGAGCAATATATCTAACCATATATACACACAAATATTTGAGTAGCAGTGCAGCAAAACATGCAGGCTTAAACCATATCTATGATTGAACAAATTTTGAAATAAAAAAAGAACTAAAGATTTATTTCTATGTTCGCATTTAACAAAATTCGCATACACAAAAATTCAGGCAATAATGCAACTGAGGCATAAACCACATATTTAACCAAAAAAATTAATAGTGAAGGGTCAAAACACACCTAAAGGATCTCGGTTTTTGAGTTTCACACCTGACCTATCAGGGGTGTGTGAGTTTCTTACTTGAATTATCACCAATTATTTATCAAAATACACCTCAACTATCACATGTAAAGTGATGCTCCACACTCATTAAAGGGCAGCCCAGTGCACTAAAACTTTCGTTATGGACAGGGTCAAAGGAAGGGTCAGGGTCTATTGTACATAAACTAACTTACATGAATGCTCCACATTTAGAGGGCAGTCCAGTAACTAAAACTTCCACTATGGATAGGGCCCAGGAAGGGTCTGGGTCTATTGTACGTAAACTTACTTACATGAATGCTCCATATTTAAAGGGCAGTCTAGAGCTCTAAAGTTTCCGCTATGACAAGGTACAAGGAAGGGCCAGGATCTATGGTACATAAACTTACTTACATGAATGCTCCACATTTAGAGGGCAACCCACTGTACAAAAGCTTACTCTATGGCCAGGGTCGCTAGGGTCTATTGTACGTAAACTAACTTATAGGAGTGCTCCACATTTAGCGGGCAGCCCCGCGCAATAAACCTTCAGCAATGGATAGGGCCCAAGGAAGGATCAGGATTTATTGTACGTAAACTTACTTGCATGGATGCTTCATATTTAAGGAGCAGCCCCACTAGAGCTTCCGCTATGGCCAGAGGGTCGGGGTCTCGTACGTAAACTTACTTACATGAATGCTTCATATTTA